>JBBPBX010014357.1:32723-51025 GCA_038048925.1 Garcialebias charrua
ACAAGGAATCACACAATATTTAAAAAAATTACAGAGCATATAAAAATAACACAGAGGTCTAAAAAATACCAACAATTAAGTTCCAAAACAGGTCAGGTGTCAAACAAGTAAATTAAGCACACACCAATTATTTTTTAAATATACATAATTACTAATAAAAGCATTTATGAAAAGATAATTAAATGACAAGCTAGAGAAATTGCATTTGTCTGGAAAAAATGCAATGTGAATGCTGAATGAATTTGTTCAAACTTGCTTAAGAAGCTGAAACTGAGGGGTTAAATAAAAATAAAATAAAAACAGGCTAAAAGAAACGGAAGTCCAAAGTTTAAAAGCAGCTAAAGACTTGCTTAAAGTAGCAAAAGATTTACTAAAAGTTGCTAAAGACTAGCTAAAAGAAGCAATAGGCTAGCTAAAAGTAGCTAAAGGCTAGCTAAACATAGCCAAAAGTTAAAAGCAGCTAAAGACCAAAAACTACAACCTATTACTAGTAAAAGGCAAAGAGCTAGAAACTAAAAGTAAGCAAAGGCTAATTAAAACTAAAAGTAGCCAAACAACACGTAAAGTGGCAATAGGATAGCTAAAAATAGCAGAATTCAAGCCGATCGCTGAAAGTAGCTTAAAGACAAAAATACAGCAAAAATAACAACTCAGCATTTACACAAATAGTAAATAAAGGAAGTGTAAATATTAGCTCTGCAATACAAGTTTGTGTATGACAAGAAAACAATTATTACCTGAGTGGATTAAAAAAAAGAAGATTGTCAAATTGTGCATATCGTTTTGGTGTGATAAAGATTTTCTATCTAGAAGGCCAATGATCCTAGAAGATCCTTTGATCATTTTTGATTTTAAGCCTTGCACACGTAGCCGTTTATCAGTAAAACCGAACAGTTTATCATGCGGTTTGGCCTTTCATCCACACGTGAACTCCGGTTGATGTAACTATAAACGAATAATAACAAAACTCCGACCAAAGTGGAGATTTGAGAATTCTCCGCGTTCGCGTCTGCGTGTGGACTTTCAGAACCGGAGGTTTATGCTCCAGCTGGAGCGGCAGAACCGGTTCTGCCGCTCCAGCTGGAGCTGACGTCACATGCTCGGAGAAAAAAAAGCGCTAAAAAGTCAACATACCTGCTCTGACATGATTCCCAGTCGACATTTTCCTGCGTTTTATTAACTTTGTACTCCAACACGGTATTTTAGTAGTTCAACCTTGCAGTCTGTCCACACAAACGAAAGGAAAATAAATAAATAAATAACAGGAAGTCGCGGCTGAGTTGAAGGGTTGTGACTGCACTACACTGCCACTACACTGCCACCTATGGGTTCAGCATATTCATTACACGCTCTGTAGTGAAATAAACGGCACATGTAGACGAACATTTTAAATATCCAAACTTGTATGGACAGAGATTTTTTTTTAGCGCAAATATTCGTTTTTCAAACACCAGGCTATGTGTGTACAGAATCTGTCAAAAGTCATTCAGTTTTCATCTCGTTTGTTTTGCAAAAACACTCTTCCCTCTCCACACACCAAGGTAGAACTCAAACGCTCTTTGACACTTTCCTTTGTTCAAAGTGCACTTTACCTGCGGCCTTGTCCTAAGTGCTATAATTCTGCCACCCACAAAAGGACCCTCCAGACAGCACTTTAGTTTGAGTCAGACTGCAGAGATGGAGAGGAGGAGTGAGTAAAAAATGTCAACCATATTAAAGAAAAGGACAAATGGAAACATAGGGAGGAATTTAGAATTAGGGGAGGACAGAGCTAAGAATGCCAGACATATTAAAGAAGATGGATGGAGTGATGGAGGCAACAGGTGACAATGCTGAGTCTAATGGAGGTTCCAAGATATGAGGAGAAACTATTAAGGGATGGGGATGGATGTCAGAGTAAGAAAACTGTTGACATACTGTATTTGCAAAAAACTTTTGTTATAATTATGTCTTTGAGGAAGTTAAACACTTAATTATGAGGTAAAAGAAAAAGCCATCAGTCATATCAGTATGTATGTGATAAACAGATGGGTTAGTTAGAAAATAAAATCTTGTTAGAGGAAATGTATTACAGGCTAAAGGTTGTTTCTGGTTCACTGAGGTTTTTGAAAACTGTACTAAAAGTAGATTAAACTCATGAAGCATGTGCCACATTTTCACCTTTTTTATTATAGAAAAATAATACTATGAAATACTTAGTCAACGCAATTCAAGATGTCTGCCGCAGCCAACTGACCCTAAAAAGCAAAATAGAAGCATACGAATTATCTGCCATACACGTCGCACCGCCGTATAAGTTGCATCAGTCCAAATATGCCTAATAAAGTGGTGGGCAAAAAAAAAACAAATAAGTCGCTTCGCCATATAAGTCACATCTGTTATACATCACTGCTGATGTGCCACGTTTGTAATGCGTCTCCGCTGACAACCCAGAAATGTGGGCCAGTGTTGTGCCAAAAATCGATTGGCTGACAAATGGCGGCCGCAGGAAAGTGCTCGGGAGGACTTTAGCAAGAATTTAACAGGATTAACACTTAAAAAACAATTATTTGTTTGCTCGAAATTATAGCAAAGGTGTGTCTCAGTCTAACTTTTCCTTAATAAATGCACTTTGACGGTCAAATCAGCTGCATTTCAAAAGCCGATTCGCAGAAGCAGGAGCACGCAGAGGCATGACACGCTGTTAGGGGTTGAACGAGTACATAATTTTTAAACTCAACATTACCATAATAAAACTCGAGTAGAACTCTAGTAGTTGATAACGTCATATGATCTCAAGATGCAAATAAAATAAAACCTCAAAAAAAGGTTGTTTATTATTTACAAAAAAAAGGACCAACAAAACATTGGGAGCGTACAGTATACGTATTATGCTCCTACCATTTATCATACTGCAAATAAGTCACAGGAAAACCAAAACTATTACAGTAGTTATTATTATTAAGCTGCAAAAGTGAAAGAAACGTGCAGCACGTAAAAAGTGAAACAAAAAACAGTGGGGTGGTTGACCACTGCGCACCACCGAGGTGCGCATTAAGTTTAGATTTAGAGATTAATATGTTTATAGTGTTTTTTATTAGGTTTAGAGATTAAGATTTTTTGCTTTTTTGTTTGTGAAACCAGGTCAGTGGAAGCTGGTTCTGGTTCGGTCGATTGTACCCAGTGTTGCACCATATTCTTTGATCTGCAACAGTGTATGCAACACCGCCCCCTACGGTCACAATAGACGGTGGTCACAAAATACAGTATGGTGTAACACCGGTTCGCAATGAGCTCCAAACAGGAAGTTGATTCATGTTTTGTTCTGTAACTGCAACGTAATGACATCACTACCAATACTAAATGTGAAAAAAAAATTGATATATGTTCAAGGAATCGATGTGTAGATTACTCAAGTAGTCTGTTAAAGCCCTACTTGCTGTGCATTTCTTCAAAATTTAACAAGATAACCACCTAAAAACATTTTTTTTGTTTGCTCGACTTTATAGCAAAGGTGTGTCTCAGTTTAACTTTTACTTAAAGTGCGACTAAACCCAAAATTAACTTTTTTTAGCTGATAAACTCCCTAGAATGTGTTTAAAATGTTATCTAGCACTATGGCTGTGTTTATTCTCACATAATTGTGCATATCTGTGTAAATTGGCAATATTTGGCAATATTTGGTCTAAAAATGTGTTTACGGTAGTTCTATGGGTTGAACTGGTGGATTACACCTTAATTTTCTTATTTGTGCAAACGCTCATGTGTGACATGTCTGCTCATGTGTGATGTCACACAGGTGGTTCAAGCAGAGCCAATCCCCTGCAGAGATGAGAAGTGCATACCTTATATGGAAGTGCTGCATTTCACTCCTGACAAGCGGTTTTATTTTTATTTTCATTTTCATTTTTTTAGGCCTTTGGTTTTGGATGGAATGGGTGGAATAGATAAATACATCTACATGTTTATTCTTTGTTGTTGCTTGGTGTATGTTGTTGGCTAGAGGTTTAATTTGTTTTAGGTTGTTGCAGGTGGAGGCGTGAACAAAAGCACAACTCTACCTCCACCCTTCCTTGTCTCTCGACACGCCCATTTTCAGGGAGATTTTGGAAGGAGGAGTTACCGTCTCAACCTGGGTTTAGTCTCACTTTAATAAATGCACTTTAATAGTCAAATTAGCTGCATTTTGTTAGGGTGGCACAGCAAAATGAAGCTAATTGACGGTTGCTCCAGGCGTGATCCCAGAGCTGGACAAAGGTGGCAGGTTGTGGTAAGCAGATTGTGTCAATAGCCACTTTTACCTATTACATGACACAACTGCATGCCATACTACTAGAGTGCCATCTAGTGGCTGAAAATGATAGTGTTCAATATTTTCAATGTCAGAATGAATGAAAACCATCATATCTCAGCCAAATATTGGTTTATCCACCTTATTCCTAGCCCCCATGATGCCTTGCACGAATTATGTGTATGACTTCCACCGAAAGTCAGAACTGGCACTTTTAGCAACGCGCTAACCAGTTTTCGTCAGAGGTTTTAGGTCATAAAATATGTGGGAACACAAACGATCACAACTCAAATGTGGAGATATAGTTTTTCCGCTACCTACAGCTATTGAGGGGTGGGAGGATGACTTGAAGAAGTGGCCGAAAATAACGTACACTAGCATGTTTAGCTACTAGCATACTTAGCTACTTTGTTGACAGTTGCTTCAGATGGCGAAGCGATGAGCAATCTGAAAAGCTCTGAAGCTTATTAGTATCTTCACAGTAACAAGGTTGGTCCTGTTATGTTAAGAGAGGTGGGACACATTCTTATTTACCTTAAAGGGGACCTCAGATGGGTTTTTTAAATTTTTCTGGTATTTCTGTGGGCTATCCAGACCCTTCAATTTAATGCACAAAATAATTCTTAGATAATCAATTATACCCTTTTTAATTCTGCCATTTTTAACTTTCGTTTTGAACGACCGGTTTCTGATAGAAGTTCTGAAGTCCACGCCCTTCAAAGATCTGTTTACGCCCTCTGTAACAGCCAGTATCTGTAATGTGTTGTTGTTTTAAAATTAGCTCTTTTTTTATTACTCATTTGACTTACTGTTAGTGCTAGCTTAAGATAACTTACCGAAACCCGTCTGAGCGCGCCGCAATTTGCTGCTCCTTTTAGCATGAGACCACCCGAATCCGATGCTAATGTTAGCTTGTTCCTCTTCCGGTGTTAGCCAGCTCCGCTCGTTTCACGCGGCGATTTTGGGAGTTATCGCTGTTCCAGTCAAGACAACACAAAGTTCACCAAGTGTCTCCCGTAAATTAATCCGTAAGGAGAAGGTCCTCGCTGCTGCGAGGCTCCTGTGAGGCTTCAGTGAGGCTGTACAGTTGAAGCTCCGCTCCATCAAGCCAGAAGAGGGTCCCGTCGCAACCGGTCTCTACGCCGGGGGTATGCTCGTTTAATTTTTGCCGGCGGCGCGTTGGGAGAGATCGCAAATACACTAAAAATTGAACTAAAACATAAAAATAACAATTATACTTTATTTATAAAGCCATTTAAAAAACCACAGCTGCAACAAAGTGCTGTACACATGAAATTAATAACATATAAACAAAAGATGAGATGAAATCATGAAAAACAACAGTCATGTGTTTAATACAGAAGTGGGTTGAGCCTAACCAGGGGTTGCTAGGTGAGGGGCTGGACTCAGGTTGTGGTGGGTTGTCCTAGCGCTTGTGACGTCACAAGCGCGATTGTTTTCAAAACGAAACCTAAATTATCACAGTAAAATAAATCTACTTAGAGTAAATAAACCACTGGGTGCATTTTTTTGGCCTTAGGACTGTTTTTTTATGAAGTAAATACCCAAAGTTGAGTAAAAAAACATTAAAAAGTGAATTTTGAATGTGTGGTCCCCTTTAAACTGTAGCCGTGTTTCCATCAAGATTTCTAGATGCGCATTTTGAAGTATCGCAGCAGAAAAGCTTAATGGAAACGGCAAAATCCGAATTTACTTCCTCAAATTCGCCAAAAAGTTTATACGCTCGCTTGAGGTGGTTTTTGGGATCTTCGAAAATGAGCAGATGCGCAAAACGACAGATGGAAACAGATTTGCCGACTCAGTTCTGCCGTAGCGAACATTCACGTCACGTGACGTTCAGCTGTTTCCGCTCCGGACAACATGTAACATCGCTAAAACTAGTTGGCATGACAGAATAAATACAACTTGCCCGATAGCAACACGTACCTGAAATATTCTCTCCATTTTGACGAGATGTGTGGCCGGGTTCTGTTTTCAACCGCTACTTCCTGTTTACTGTAGACATGCGTAACGCTGACGTCTGACGTAATGACGCTGACGTCTGACGTAATGACGCTGTGCGTGGCCCGGTAGATGCGATTCAAGCCAGTTGATGGAAACACTTCTGCTTCGCATTAATTTGTATTTACATTTTTGCGAGATTTCAAAAATTAGCTCAAAATTCGAAATGAAAATAGATGGAAACATGGTTACAGAGTCCAGTCTAAGCATTAAAAACTCACATCTCCAGGTCCAGCTAACAATGATGTGCTTTGGACTTTTGAGCTGCAAGATGTTTATCTGGACACCAACTGAGCACCTGGAGCTTGACATTTCTTTTGACAAAGACTTTACTGATTCACAAATGAAGCACCTTGAGAACTTTTAATAAAATACAGTAAATGAAAACAAATAATGAAATAGACAGGAAACGATCTTTAAAAACTTGATAATGAAAAAAGTGACATTTAGATAGAAACAGTAGTTTAATCCAAAATTAACTGATATAGTGCACACAAAAAACTAACCTTGTAAGAAGGTTAACAGTCAACTATTGTACATAACAAATGAATCATTTTAGCAAATACTTTTCTAATGTAATATAGTTAACATTGCATCCTTTAAAAAACATGTTAAGAGTTGTGTTACGTTTACAGCAAGTACACCAGTACTGTACATGTTTGAGAAAAATGTTTACATTTAATGTCTTCTCACTTCTCACTTGAAATAAGCTGGCATCCTTTGCGTGTGAATGCTGGAACGATTACATTGACACCATAGCTCTTGCAGCAGGTCCCTCACTGTGAAACCACGATCACCCATCACCTCATCTCCAGCACGCAGATAGTCCAGAAACCCAGAGTTCTGTGTTATATACCTGTCACTGCATTTACCACCATAAGCATCTGAAATAAACATGATTATTCCAGAGGGAGAAACAGCCAATAAATATTTCACAGTGTTATTTGCATGTATGATTCACTTCTGGAGTCCAAGTTTTTAGCTTTCTGCAAAACATGTTGCTTTAATTGTTTCACGGGGCAACCATAGAATAAGGTCCTTGGTTTGTTCTGACATTATGTCAATCCACATTCCAACAGTCATGCTGCATGTGACTGTGGTGGTGTTGAGCAGCTCCACACTCTCGTCAAGCCCATCTGAAAGTAAAAGTACAGTATATACAAACATTAGGTTTCATTTATTAACACACACACCTAGATTATATATATGTAAATAAATGCACACACACACACCTATATATTATATATATATATATATATATATATATATATATATATATATATATATATATATATATATATATATATATATATATATATTATATATATATATATATATATATATATATATATATATATATAAACGCACACACAGCATACATATATAGGTGCGTGTGTTTATTTGCCAGTTATGAACGAAAATATTAGTATCATTTAATCACTGACTACATAAAATCATAACACTAAAAGCTGTCTCTTAAATCATACCTGGTGTTCTCGATCCTCTGGAGGATACAGTGACTTTTTTCAGGTGGTTTCTCGTAGCCCAGCCACAAAGAAGGATGCAGGTTTTTGTTTTCGGAGCATGTTCAACACACACTAGTTGCAGCCACAAATTCAGCTTCGTCTGATTATTCGTACAGCCACGAACAGCGCAACAGGTACCCGAGCTCCACAAGGACATCTTCGTGACAATATTAGCTTGAAATAACAGAAAACAGAACTTCAACGACGCGTGCAGATTAGCAAGTAAACAACGAGGAGCAGACATGGAATGTCACCTCTCTGGTGGGGAGCCTTCCCATGGGCTCACCACCTGTGGGAGGGGCCAAAGGGGTCGGGTGCATTGTGGAATGGGTGGTGGCCGAGGACGGGGACCCTGGCGGTCTGATCCTCGGCTACAGAAGCTGGCCATTGGGACATGGAATGTCACCTCTCTGGTGGGGAAGGAGCCTGAGCTAGTGTGTGAGGTTGAGAGGTTCCGGCTAGAAATAGTCGGACTCACCTCAACGCATGGCTCTGGCTCTGGAACCAGTTTCCTTGAGAGGGGTTGGACACTCTTCCACTCTGGAGTTGCCCCTGGTGAGAGGCGCCGAGCAGGAGTGGGCATACTTGTTGCCCCCCATCTTGGTGCCTGTACGTTGGGGTTCACCCCGGTGAACGAGAGGGTAGCCTCCCTTCGCCTACGTGTGGGGGGACGGGCTCTGACTGTTGTTTGTGCCTATGCGCCAAACGGCAGCGCAGATTACCCACCCTTTTTGGAGTCCTTGGAGGGGGTATTGGAGGGTGCGCCTCCTGGGGACTCCCTTGTTCTGCTGGGGGACTTCAACGCTCACGTGGGCAATGACAGTGAGACCTGGAGGGGTGTGGTTGGGAGGAACGGCCCCCCTGATCTGAACCCGAGTGGTGTTCTGTTGTTGGACTTCTGTGCTCGTCATGGATTGTCCATAACGAACACCATGTTCAGGCATAAGGGTGTCCATATGTGCTCTTGGCACCAGGACACCCTAGGTCGCAGCTCGATGATCGACTTTGTTGTCGTCTCATCTGATCTGCGGCCGCATGTCTTGGA
Organism: Garcialebias charrua; assembly: GCA_038048925.1. Classification (NCBI taxonomy): domain Eukaryota; kingdom Metazoa; phylum Chordata; class Actinopteri; order Cyprinodontiformes; family Rivulidae; genus Garcialebias; species Garcialebias charrua. The sequence continues at coordinate 41,587 of JBBPBX010014357.1, forward strand.
CACTCGGGTGAAGAGAGGGGCGGAGCTGTCAACTGACCACTACCTGGTGATGAGTTGGCTCCGATGGTGGGGGAGGATGCCGGTCAGACCTGGCAGGCCCAAACGTATTGTGAGGGTCTGCTGGGAACGTCTGGCAGAGTCTCCCGTAAGACGGAGCTTTAACTCCCACCTCCGGGAGAGCTTTGAACACGTTCCGAGGGAGGCGGGGGACATTGAGCCCGAGTGGGCCATGTTCGCGCCTCTATTGTCGAGGCAGCTTATCGGAGTTGTGGCCGCAAGGTTGTTGGTGCCTGTCGTGGTGGCAACCCTCGAACCCGGTGGTGGACACCGGCGGTGAGGGATGCTGTCAAGCTGAAGAAGGAGTCCTATTGGGCCTTTTTGGCCTGTGGGACCCCGGAAGCAGCAGATAGGTACCGGCAGTCCAAGCGGCATGCGGCTCGGGTGGTTGCTGAGGCAAAAACTCGGGCGTGGGAGGAGTTCGGAGAGGCCATGGAGAATGACTTCCGTACGGCTTCGAGGCGATTCTGGTCCACCATCCGGCGTCTCAGGGGGGGAAAGCGGTACGCGACCAACACCATTTATGGTGGGGATGGCGTGCTGTTGACCTCAACTCGGGATGTTGTGAGTCAGTGGGCGGAATACTTCGAAGACCTCCTCAATCCTACTGGCACGTCTTCCACTGAGGAAGCGGAGCCTGGGGATTTTGGGTCGGGCTCTCCAATCTCTGGTGCTGAGGTCGCCAAGGTGGTTAAAAAGCTCCGTGGTGGCAGGGCTCCGGGGGTGGATGAGATTCGTCCTGAGTTCCTTAGGGCTCTGGATGTTGTGGGGTTGTGTTGGCTTACGCGACTCTGCAATATCGCGTGGACATCGGGGGCAGTTCCCTTGGATTGGCAGACTGGGGTGGTGGTTCCCCTATTCAAAAAGGGGGACCGTAGGGTGTGTTCCAACTATAGGGGGATCACACTCTTAAGCCTCCCTGGTAAGGTCTATTCAGGGGTTCTGGAGAGGAGGGTCCGTCGGATAGTCGAACCTCGGATTCAGGAGGAGCAGTGTGGTTTTCGTCCTGGTCGTGGAACACTGGACCAGCTCTACACCCTCAGCAGGGTCCTGGAGGGTGCGTGGGAGTTTGCCCAACCAGTTTACATGTGCTTTGTGGACTTGGAGAAGGCATTCGACCGCGTCCCTCGGGGGGTTCTGTGGGGGTACTCCGGGAGTATGGGGTACCAGGCCCTTTGATAAGGGCTGTTAGGTCCCTGTACGACCGGTGTCAGAGCATGGTCCGCATCGCTGGCAGTAAGTCAGGCTCGTTTCCAGTGAGAGTTGGACTCCGCCAAGGTTGCCCTTTGTCACCGATTCTGTTCATAACTTTTATGGACAGAATTTCTAGGCGCAGCCAAGGTGTTGAGAGGATCCGTTTTGGTGGCCTTAGAATCGCTTCTCTGTTTTTTGCAGATGATGTGGTCCTATTGGCTTCATCAGATCGTGATCTACAGCTTTCGCTGGAGCGGTTTGCAGCTGAATGTGATGCGGCCGGGATGAGGATCAGTTCCTCCAAATCCGAGGCCATGGTCTTGAGCCGGAAAAGGGTAGCATGCCTTCTCCGGGTCGGGGAGGAGGTCCTGCCCCAAGTGGAGGAGTTTAAGTATCTCGGGGTCTTGTTCACGAATGAGGGAAAACTGGAGCGTGAGATCGATAGGCGGATAGGTGCAGCGTCCGCAGTGAAGCGGGTGCTGTACCGGTCTGTCGTGGTGAAGAGAGAGCTGAGTCAAAAGGCAAAGCTCTCAATTTACCGATCGATCTACGTTCCCACCCTCATCTATGGTCATGAGCTCTGGGTTATGACCGAAAGAACGAGATCTCGGATACAAGCGGCTGAAATGAGTTTTCTCCGCAGGGTGTCTGGACTCTCCCTTAGAGATAGGGTGAGAAGCTCAGTCATCTACTTAGTGTCGCGCTCCTGCCACGTGGCCCCCCCCGGTGGGTGTTCCCTTGCCTGCGGGCGTGCTTGGGGCCCTCACTATCTGGGGTTGGGCGCTTGGGCGTTTGTCGGCACGGCCTGGTGGCTGCTTGGTGGGGCTCGTGCCCTCTGGTCCGGTCGGGTCTGGGCCTGAGGGGTGGGCGTCCCCGGTGCCCGGGCCTCGGTGACCGGCCCTGGGGCTACGTCGGTGCAGCGGGCTCCGGCGGGGGCCTGTGAATTTGTCGCGGGCGACACCGGGGGGTCATTGTATGTGGTCGCTGGTAGGGGTTCGTCCGGTTCTTCCCCTTGGTAGGATCTGGGGAGTGGGCTAGTGGCTCGTCCTGTTCGGGCAGTCCTGGGGACTCTGGGCTCGGGGTCCTTCCTGGGGTCTTGGGCTTTGATCGCTCCTTCGTCTGCCTCGGGCTTTGGGGGGACGGATCTCTGATGCTTCACAGTCGCTACTAAATGTTCTATTGGAGGAACCTTATACACTTATGCATGCTCACAACCACACACAAATGGATGCAGGGATGTATATATAGATATATGCAGATATGTAGATGGGTATATAAATGAATATAAAAGTATATGTATGTATACTACTGTATATATATATTTGTAGATATGTAGATGGGTATATATATAAATGAATATAAAAGTATATGTATGTATACTACTGTATATATATATTTGTAGATATGGGTATGTGTATTTATAGAATTCTACTGCAAGCTCATGAATATTATTAGTCTTTATGCATGTATGTTCCATTGTTGTGTTCTGTCATGTGCTTTGCAGGATTGTGGACGGAGGTTGGGTGTGTTTGCCTTGTGCTCTTTTGGTTGATAATTGTTGATTTGTTGTCTTACTTTCTCTTTTCTTTCTTTCTCTCTTAAAAAAAATATTGGAGTGAGAGGATGGCTAAAAGGTGTGAAGGGAGGCCATCTATAAAAAAAAAAATAAAAAAAAATAAAAAACGAGATCTCGGATACAAGCGGCTGAAATGAGTTTTCTCCGCAGGGTGTTGGACTCTCCCTTAGAGATAGGGTGAGAAGCTCAGTCATCCGGGAGGGACTCGGAGTAGAGCCGCTGCTTCTCCACATCGAGAGGAGCCAGTTGAGGTGGCTCAGGCATCTGGTTAGGATGCCTCCTGGACGCCTCCCTGGTGAGGTGTTCCGGGCATGTCCCACCGGGAGGAGACCCAGAGGAAGACCCAGGACACGCTGGAGGGACTATGTTTCTCGGCTGGCCTGGGAACGCCTTGGGATTCCCCCAGAGGAGCTGCTCCAAGTGGCTGGGGAGAGGGAAGTCTGGGCCTCCCTACTTAGGCTGCTACCCCCGCGACCCGACCCCGGATAAGTGGAAGAAAATGGATGGATGGATGGACAACGAGGAGCCAGTGCAGAAATTCTACTTCCGGGGTCAAACGGAAGTAAGACACATAATCGCTTCTACAGTGACACCCCCAGGAATAAGGTGGATTGATATGGGGGGTGAAACTTAAGTAAGTCGCTTCGGTGTACAAGTCGCAGGGCATGTAAAAAACAAACAAAAAAAACTGACTTATAGGCCAGAAAATACAGCAACTTTATTTTTCCAGTCTAAAAAAAGAGTCTGGTCCTCCAGAGGACCAGACTTAGCTTTTTTAGATTTTTCTACCTGGATTATTGAGCATGCATCAGGGTATTTATTTTTCCAGGTTTAACCAAAACGGCCACAGCTGTGATTTCTCAACAAGATTGATTTTTGTCTCAAACTCTGGCATTAAACCCTGCAGGAGATATGCATTTCTTCAAAGATTTCTAGGGCTTTAATCTGTAGTTCTTTTTTTAAAGATATGAAATGTTTAAAATGTAAACAGTCTGAAAAAGTTATTTTTTTGTTTGTTTTTGTTTGTATTTGTCAATTTACGATGCCATAAAATAGTCTTAGCCTGATTTTAGGAGGGAATAACTTCTCTTCCAACTATAGGGGGATCACACTCTTAAGCCTCCCTGGTAAGGTCTATTCAAGGGTTCTGGAGAGGAGGGTCCGTCGGATAGTCGAACCTCGGATTCAGGAGGAGCAGTGTGGTTTTCGTGCTGGTCGTGGAACACTGGACCAGCTCTACACCCTCAGCAGGGTCCTGGAGGGTGCGTGGGAGTTTGCCCAACCAGTTTACATGTGCTTTGTGGACTTGGAGAAGGCATTCGACCGCGTCCCTCGGGGGTTCTGTGGGGGGTACTCCGGGAGTATGGGGTACCAGGCCCATTGATATGGGCTGTTAGGTCCCTGTACGACCGGTGTCAGAGCTTGGTCCGCATCGCTGGCAGTAAGTCAGGCTCGTTTCCAGTGAGAGTTGGACTCCGCCAAGGTTGCCCTTTGTCACCGATTCTGTTCATAACTTTTATGGACAGAATTTCTAGGCGCAGCCAAGGTGTTGAGAGGATCCGTTTTGGTGGCCTTAGAATCGCTTCTCTGTTTTTTGCAGATGATGTGGTCCTATTGGCTTCATCAGATCGTGATCTACAGCTTTCGCTGGAGCGGTTTGCAGCCGAGTGTGATGCGGCCGGGATGAGGATCAGTTCCTCCAAATCCGAGGCCATGGTCTTGAGCCGGAAAAGGGTAGCATGCCCTCTCCGGGTCGGGGATGAGGTCCTGCCCCAAGTGGAGGAGTTTAAGTATCTCGGGGTCTTGTTCACGAATGAGGGAAAACTGGAGCGTGAGATCGATAGGCGGATAGGTGCAGCATCCGCAGTGAAGCGGGCGCTGTACCGGTCTGTCGTGGTGAAGAGAGAGCTGAGTCGAAAGGCAAAGCTCTCAATTTACCGATCGATCTACGTTCCCACCCTCATCTATGGTCATGAGCTTTGGGTTGTGACCGAAAGAACGAGATCTCGGATACAAGCGGCTGAAATGAGTTTTCTCCGCAGGGTGTCTGGACTCTCCCTTAGAGATAGGGTGAGAAGCTCAGTCATCCGGGAGGGACTCGGAGTAGAGCCGCTGCTTCTCCACATCGAGAGGAGCCAGTTGAGGTGGCTCGGGCATCTGGTTAGGATGCCTCCTGGACGCCTCCCTGGTGAGGTGTTCCGGGCATGTCCCACCGGGAGGAGACCCAGAGGAAGACCCAGGACACGCTGGAGGGACTATGTTTCTCGGCTGGCCTGGGAACGCCTTGGGATTCCCCCAGAGGAGCTGCTCCAAGTGGCTGGGGAGAGGGAAGTCTGGGCCTCCCTACTTAGGCTGCTACCCCCGCGACCCGACCCCGGATAAGCGGACAAAAATGGATGGATGGATAACTTCTCTTCATGTCAGGTAGACCTTAGTGCTCCACACTGTAAGGTTTAATGTAAACATCACTTTAGGATGTTTACAGGAATCTCTTTAGGGCACCTTCAGCTCCTTTTTTCCTCTAAACTTTAAAAACGTAATTATCTTTTTGTTGTTGTGATGTTTTATTCAACAGCAAAGGCTAATTTTGAATCTGTAATGTGTTTTAGTCAGAAAGGCATGTTCTTCACAATCATTGACACCGTTTCATCTCTAATTAAAGCCTTTCTGACTCCAATCTTATGATTCTTGACACAATTATTGCCCTGCTTTTCGTGATTTAAAAAATAATAATTTATTTAAGAAAAACACAGGAAGTCTGTTTAATTATGTTTTCAGATCTGCATAAAGGTGTCAAACCCTGCAGCAAATGCTTTCAGCTTCAATCACTTAATCCTAATCTTAGGTTTGTCAATTTCTGTATTTCACTGCTTTTAATCAAATATATTGATAGTCACGCTTTAATCTCTTGTCTGTCATCTTTTGCACATATTCACCTTCTGCTTCAGTTGTGCTGATCTTGTCAGTCATGTCTGAACATTTAAACTGGGGTAGGTTTCAAAGATTTTAGCTCAGACAGCTGTGACAGGGCTTCCGTGACCTTGTCACTCAGTTCAGATGACGGATGTGGCCTTTTAAACAGTGAAGAGTGTTCCCCTGAGTGTAAACTCTCTCAGTGACACAGTCGGCATCTTTTAACTGGAAACCATGACTCAAGTTATACAGCTGTCAAAAACATTGATTCCTTGATAAATTATTATATTTTTTGGCACTGCAAGTACAATACAACATAGCCAGTTTTAGGAAAACCAATTTACTTATTTATTCTGTTTTTTTTTTTTTTTTTGTAAAACCACAATTCAGAACTAGTTTGAAGGGACGTTCTACCTCAATCCAGGGAATTAGATTATGGAATGGCTTGGAGAATGTAGTTAAAAATGCCAAGTCAATGTTTACATTTAAGAAAATGATCAAAACAAATGTGTTAAAAAAAAATGAAATAGCGTAATGTGTATTGTATTAGTTAGAAAATTAGAAAGAGTTAGTCATTTTGTACTGTTGGTTGAAGATTATTATTGTTTAATCTGATTGTTGGAAAAAGTTGGTTGAAGATTATTATTGTTTACATGGTTGATTATTATTGTTTAATCTGATTGTTGGAAGTAAGGGGCAGATATAATAAGATTTATTCTTCTTTCTGCTACCTTTCATTTTTTTATATTTTGTACATTATCATTTATGGGATTGTCTTGTATTGTTTCTTTTGTAAAAAAAATGAACACATTTAATAAACATATTCATTTTTATTGTTGCTGTGCTTTGACATTGAACATTACAGTCTTTGTTGTTTCTCTGCAGTCCTACATAAAAAAAAAACATTCTCACATCAACGTATTGCTTAAAATGATCATAGGAAGGAGTTTATTGCATTTTAAGTTGATACTTTGACTAATTTAATGAAGATATTTTCTTCTTCTGCCGCCTTTCATTTTACATTTTTTCTTATATAAGAAACGTGTTTGTTGTGTTTTCTTTTTTTATAAAATGAATAAATATATATATTTTTTTTTTAAATGACATAATGCTTATTGTTTCAACTTCACATAACTTCTTGTTGACTTGGATTTTAACTTGTATTTAGAGTACCGGTAGCTCTTTATTTTCTTTGGATAAATTGATCTGTTCTCTCTCAAAAAATTTTTTGTTTCTTTGTTTTTTCAATGATGGAATAAATGCAGATAATTAAAGCATTTATTATTGTAATGTCGTACATGCCTGAAGCACCTCCTGAGGGAGGCGCCCTGGAAGCGTCCTTACCAGATGCCCGAACCACCTCAACTGGCTCCCCTCGATGTGGAGGAACAGCGGCTCTACTCAGTCTCTCCTGGATAACTGAACTTATAACCCTGTCTTTAAGGGAGAGTCCAGCTACACTGCAGAGTAAACTCATTTCAACTGCCTGTGTTCACAATCTCATTCTTTCAGTCATTACTAGTGGTGTAATGGTACACGTGGGTGTACCAAACCGTTTTGGTACGGCACGTTCGGTTCGGTCCATGCGTACCGTTTTGGTTAGGTATTTTTTCACTCATTGAATTTTATTAACGGGAGATTATGCGCCGCGGAACTAAAGTTCCTAGGCGTGTTTCAGCACGGCGCTATTATCTTGCAGCACGATAGCATTTAGCAGCCTAGCATCTTGTTGTGGTTTCCTGTTTGGGAACATTATGGCTTTCTTGTAAAAAAAACTTGAACAAATCCAAAGCTGTGTGTTGATGTTGTTTCACGGAGACTGGATCTGCTTCAGGCAACACATCTAACTTGTTAACGCGCTTAAAACGACATCATCCAAATGTGAGCATCTCTTCTACAAGCAAGAAAAGCAGCTTGTTGCAAACACCGATAACAGCAGCATTCAAACAACCTTTATCAGATAATTCAGATCTGTCCAGAGCAATAACACAAGCTGTAGGAGTTTTTAAAGCTCTGGATCTATGTCTGAATGTTGTTTATGCACCTTAAAGTTCTTGAGCCCCACTATGACATCCATCATGTCAACACTTCAGCCAAAAAGTTCTGCATTTTATGAAAAAAGCTAAAACTGATATTAACAAGTCCTGAAGCTGATTAAAGCCCTGTCCTGATGATGATGATGCCCGAGAGATTCAACCACCTCATAATAACCGTTCAAGAAGAGGTATTGTTCTTTTATTATTATTATCTAATTAACCTTTTTAAATAAAATTTATAATCTTAACTTATTTGTTTTACCTCTTTGTGTTTTGTTTCCAGTCTGGGACAGAGGTAGCAGCTGTCTTCTTCTTGTTCAGAGAAATCCACCAGATCACCTGCAGCTAAGAAGCTTGTGATGACTGAACTCTGAACTTTTCCAGGGACCTGTCCCACCTGGAGGAGCAAGTCCAAGAAGAGGTTGTGAGTAATGAGGCCAAATACAGTTACACTGCTGCTACTGTTGTTATTGAGATGATTTTCTCCACTAGAGATATTCACTGCAGCTAGATCTGTGCTTTTAGCAGAAAATGTGAACAAGTTGTTCTTTTTGGACAAAAACTTTAGACTTGATTAGTTAGATTGTAAACGGTCTGTTGCTGCTTGTTCTGGTTCTGACTGTTATTGTATTTATTAAGATTTTTATTATTGTTAGCATAGTTTATTTATTGTAAAGAGTGCTGTTTATTTAAAATATCATCCAAATGGGTCGCTTTTATTTATTTTTTATACAAACGTATTGTTTAATGGCATATTTTCAAAATAAATGTTTTGTAAGTCTTTAGTGATTTATTTATGCTTTGTACCAAAAATAAACTGAGCCCTCCTTGAAACTGTACCGAACTGAAATGTGATTTTAGCGTATCGTTACACCCCTAGTCATTACCCAAAGTCTATGGCCATAGGTGAGGGTAGGAGCCTAGACCAACCATTAAACATAGACCTTACAGCTCAGCGATCTCTTCACCACAACGGAGTGGTACAGAGTCCGCAATACTGCAGACGCTGCACCAATCCATCCGCCAATCTCACACTCCATTCTTCCCTCACGTGAACAAAACCCCAAGATATTTGAACTCCTTCACTTGAGGCAGAACCTCATCCTAGACCCAAAGAGAGCAATCCACCCTTTTCTGACTGAGGACCATCGCCTCAAAATAGGAGGTGCTGATTCTCATCCCAGCCACTTCACACTCGGTTGCTAACTGCTCCAGTGAGAGCTGGAAATCACGGCACAATGATGCTAACAGGACCACATCATCTGCAAAGAGCAGAGATGGAATCCTGAGGCCACCAAACCGAACTCCCTCCATCCCCTGACTCCACCAAGAAACTCTGTCCATAAAAGTTATGAACAGAATCAGTGGCAATGGGTGGCAGCCCTGGCGGAGACCAACTCCCACCCTGAGGGGGGTCTAACTTACTACCGGCAATGCAAACCAAACTCTCACAATGCTTGTATAGGGACCAAGCAGTCCGTAGCAATTGTATCCTATCCTATACTCACAGAGCATCCCTCACAGCGTACCTCGAGGAATAGAGTTGAAAGCCTTCTCCAAGTCCACAAAACACATGTAGACTAGATGGGCAAACTCCCAAGACCCCTAGAGGATGCTAGTGAGGATAAAGAGCTGATCCAGTGTTCCACTTCCGGGACGGAAC
>JBBPBX010014358.1:9248-40999 GCA_038048925.1 Garcialebias charrua
GTCTACGTCACCATGTGCTTCCACCCATGTGCAGGGTGTTTTTTTCAATATTAGGGTCTTTCTTTTCAGTCAAGAAGAAAGAGTTTGATAGGAAATTTGTAAACCTCCAAATCCTACATGTGTTCACTTACTTTTTGTCTGTCTAAACAGCTCTCACTTGCAAATGAGTCTTCGAGGCTCAATGTGATTTATCTGTCTAAATAAAGATTGAATGAACGTCTGTTTTGCAAAATATCTCAGTAACCTACAAATAACTAACTGTTGGAGTCAGTCCAATTCAAGATGGCCACCAGAGCTAATAGACATTAGCCAACATAAAACTGGCTCTGACTCAGTCAATTTTAGATCTACAGTATTAGCTGAGATTTGGTGTGGAAGTAGCTGAGATTTATCCTCAACTCTACTGAGTGCCAACACATCTCTCCCACAGCATCACATCAGTCCAACCTTGTAAATGACTTCAATTCTATCCTTGGGCCAAGATGGTGTAGAGGCAGGGCTGCCGACTTGGGACCCGAAGGACACAGGTTCAAACCCCGGCCCCGGCCACTACACACCTTGGGGTGTCTATGAGTGCACACCTATTTCCCCAGCTCCCCGGGCGCTTTCTATGGCTGCTCACTGCACCACCTGGTGTTGGTTGGGTTAAATGCAGAGACGAATTTCGTCTTGTATGGGAAACATACACAGATGACAGAAATGTGACATTTATTTATTATTTATTATCAGAGTTTAAAACTCTGTCATGAAAGGCGGCAGCAACATGTATTCCTTCAAAGAATGCTAGGCCACTAAGATGCATCTTGGAAAACACTGATGAGAAATGGAGCTTTAGGCTACTCGTACAGGCGCCCAGGACGGCAGACAGATTGCAGGACATGAATCATTGAGCAGCGCTTCTCAAAAACAACAGCAAGGACTCGCCTGTCAGTCGCACAGACTGATTTTGGAGATGCATGAATCACTTCGCTAAGTGCTAAACAACGTTTTCATGAGAGAACAATTAATTTGTTCTCCCTCAGCACACACATGCCAGCACGGACGCACAAATGCACACACGCGCATTAAGACTTGTCTTGCCTGCCTTGCGCAGTTATGCAAACTTCTTTCGAAGCTTTTTCATCCGTATGCAAGTCAACCCCTATAATAATGTACCATGCATCGCAAACCAAGAGGAAAAAGAGATGTTAGTCGCTCTCTGTGTAAAACACAAGAGCCCTGACGGAGCCGTGTGCCAGCCTGTGTGATTCACAGCCTTTTGGAGTGGGTGGCAGTAGAGATAGAGAAAAAAAGCGGGAAAAATGTTTGCCGCTGCTCAGTGGGACTGAGAGTGTGAGGGCGTGGGTGGGCTGAGTGGCTGAACAGGCAAAGCAGGCACCTGGGATGAGTTCAGTAGGCGAGAGGATGGAAGGGGAAGCGAGGAGGGAGAGTTAATCCGAAATGGTAAAGAGGGGTTCATCATGTGGAGGAGTTGATGAGAAATGAAAAATTGTGAGGTGTGATTATGTGCTGTATACATTTTGCCACAGTTCAGTCAGAAATGGCTGAGTTGATGGGGGAAATGGTTTTTCGGTGCAGAGTGATGACCAAAAATAAGTGAATGAATATCACCTGCCTTTTATTACCTGAAATCATGTAAAATTAAAAAGAAGTTGCACCTCACATGCAACATTATGATATTGTGGCTTGGGCATAATCTAATTCAATTCAGTTTGTTTATATAGCACTAACTCCCAAAATAAGTTGTTTCAGGGCACTATACAAATGCATTCGCTGTACATAATAAAAGCCAGTTGGGTAAAGTTGTCTATCTGAGGAAGCCAGCAGATTGTACTGAATCTTCACTTCATCGAAATCTTCCATCCTGAGCAAGCACATTGGCAACAGTGGAAAGGAAAAACTCAATTTTAACCGGAATAAACCTCCAGAGAACCAGGCTCAGGATGTGCAGCCATCAGCTTCGACCAACTGGGGTTTGAGAGGACGGGAAGGGGAAACAAACACAGAATGACAGGTCCATGTGTATTTTCTGTATAAAGAAAAAATAATAATTAAAAAAACATGTTAAAGACAGAAATATTTACAAATACAAACAATAGAGCAAGTAAAAACAGCAGCAGAGTGAGGAAATATAGTTTGTCCTCCAGCAGTTTAAGTCTATAGCAGCATAAGGGATAGGAAAGACTTAAGCCCAGTCTTAAAACTGGACAACATGTCCACTTCACAGACGTTTCCACCAGAGAAGAGTCTGATAACTGAAAGCTCTGCCTCCCATTCTACTTTTGGAAACTCTGTGAACCACAAGTAAACCTGCAGTCTGAGAGCAAATTGATCTATCCACCTTATTCTTGGGGGTGTCACTGTAGAAGCGATAATGTGTCTTACTTCCGTTTGACCCCGGAAGTAGAATTTCTGCATTGGCTCCTCGTTGTATACTTGCTAATCTGCGCGCGTCGTTGAAGTTCTGTTAAAGTTCTGTTTTCTGTTATTTCGAGCTAATATTGTCACGAAGATGTCTTGTGGAGCTCGGGTACCTGTTGCGCTGTTCATGGCTGTACGAATAATCAGACGAAGCTGAATTTGTGGCTGCAACTAGTGTGTGTTGAACATGCTCCGAAAACAAAAACCTGCATCCTTCTTTGTGGCTGGGCTACGAGAAACCACCTGAAAAAAGACTCTGTATCCTCCAGAGGATCGAGAACACCAGGTATGATTTAAGAGACAGCTTTTAGTGTTATGATTTTATGTAGTCAGTGATTAAATGATACTAATATTTTCGTTCATAACTGGCAAATAAACACACGCACCTGTGTGTGCGTTTATTTATACACACACATGTATATATATATATATATATATATATAAAATATAGGTGTGTGTGTGTGTGCGTTTATTTACATACATATATATAATCTAGGTGTGTGTGTGTGTTCATAAATGAACCCTAATGTTTGTATAATGTACTTTTACTTTCAGATGGGTGGAGCTGCTCAACACCACCAGTCACATGCAGCATGACTGTTGGAATGTGGATTGACATAATGTCAGAACAAACCAAGGACCTTATTCTATGGTTGCCCCGTGAAACAATTAAAGCAACATGTTTTGCAGAAAGCTAAAAACTTGGACTCCAGAAGTGAATCATACATGCAAATAACACTGTGAAATATTTATTGGCTGTTTCTCCCTCTGGAATAATCATGTTTATTTCAGATGCTTATGGTGGTAAATGCAGTGACAGGTATATAACACAGAACTCTGGGTTTCTGGACTATCTGCGTGCTGGAGATCAGGTGATGGGTGATCGTGGTTTCACAGTGAGGGACCTGCTGCAAGAGCTATGGTGTCAATGTAATCGTTCCAGCATTCACACGCAAAGGATGCCAGCTTATTTCAAGTGAGAAGTGAGAAGACATTAAATGTAAACATTTTTCTCAAACATGTACAGTACTGGTGTACTTGCTGTAAACGTAACACAACTCTAACATGTTTTTTAAAGGATGCAATGTTAACTATATTACATTAGAAAAGTATTTGCTAAAATGATTCATTTGTTATGTACAATAGTTGACTGTTAACCTTCTTACAAGGTTAGTTTTTTGTGTGCACTATATCAGTTAATTTTGGATTAAACTACTGTTTCTATCTAAATGTCACTTTTGTCATTATCAAGTTTTTAAAGATCGTTTCCTGTCTATTTCATTATTTGTTTTCATTTACTGTATTTTATTAAAAGTTCTCAAGGTGCTTCATTTGTGAATCAGTAAAGTCTTTGTCAAAAGAAATGTCAAGCTCCAGGTGCTCAGTTGGTGTCCAGATAAACATCTTGCAGCTCAAAAGTCCAAAGCACATCATTGTTAGCTGGACCTGGAGATGTGGATTTTTAATGCTTAGACTGGACTCTGTGTTTGCCTTAAGGTAAATAAGAAAGTGTCCCACCTCTCTTAACATAACAGGACCAACCTTGTTACTGTGAAGATACTGATAAGCTTCAGAGCTTTTCAGATTGCTCATCGCTTCGCCATCTGAAGCAACTGTCAACAAAGTAGCTAAGTATGCTAGTAGCTAAACATGCTAGTGTACGTTATTTTCGGCCACTTCTTCAAGTCGTCCTCCCACCCCTCAATAGCTGTAGGTAGCGGTAAAACAATATCTCCACATTTGAGTTGTGATCGTTTGTGTTCCCACATATTTTATGACCTAAAACCTCTGACGAAAACCGGTTAGCGCGTTGCTAGCGTGTAAAAAAAGTGCCGGTTCTGACTTTCGGCGGAAGTCGTTCACATAATTCGCGCAAGGCATCATGGGGGCTAGGAATAAGGTGGATTAGGAAAATATGGAACTATAGCTATGTTTCCATCCAATTTAAATTCGATTTTTGAGCGAATTTTAGAAAATTTCGCTAAAATGTAAATTAAAATTATGAGGATCAGAAGTGTTTCCATTAAACTGGCTTGAAGCGCATCTGCAATGCCACGCAAAGCGTCTCTACGTCAGACGTCAGCGTCATTACGTCACACGTCAGCGCCATACGTCAGACGTCAGCGTTACGCACTTCCACAGTAAACAGGAAGTAGCGTTTGAAAACAGACATCTCGGCAAAATGGAGAGAATATTTCAGGTATGTGTTGCTATCGGGCAAGTTGTATTTATTCTGTCATGCCAACTAGTTTTAGCGATGTTACATGTTGTCCGGAGCGGAAACAGCTGATCAGTCACGTGACGTGAATGTTCGCTGCGGCAGAACTGAGTCGGCTAATCTGTTTCCATCTGTCGTTTAGCCGACTCAGCTCTGAATCGACTCCCCAAAAACTACCTCAAGCGAGCGTATAAACTTTAGAGCGACTTAGAGGAAGTTAACTCGAATTATGCCGTTTCCATTTAGCTTTTCTGATGCGATGCTTCATAATGCGCACCTAGAAACCTTGATGGAAACACGCCTAATGAGATCAGTAATAAAGGATGGAGCTAGGTTGTTGAGAGCTTTGTATGTTACAAGTAAGATCTTGAATGCTACTCTGAACTGAGAAGCCAAAACTGGAGAAATGATCTCTCCTACCAACTCGTTAAAACTCTGGCAGAAGCAGAACTCTCAGATACTACCACACAAAATTTTAGCTCAATTTTTGTAAAACTGAATTTTCACCATTTGTGTTTGCTACAGTCGATTAGCTGTGGCAGCCATCTTGATTTGCGTTGTAGATGTACATTGACTTACTATCTTCAGGAAGTTTTAATTCATTCCAATCTGTCCACTGGGTTAGATACTTTGCAAACGGTACAAATAAAAACACTTGCATGGTGGTGGATAATAAAGAGATTAAAGGAGCTGTGACTCACTAAAAACAGCTGACCTGAACACAAAGGAATAATATTCACAACGATCCCTGACCAATCCATGCCCTAATTACTATGGTCATAAACATCACAAGCACATCAGGGAAGCTTGTGCTATGTGATGAGAAAAACAAGTCGCAAGAGGCTAAACCAAACCACAACTATCACCTTGATCTCTCTGAAATACAAAGTAAAACGTAAGTGTCCATTTTTGCGTTTGAGCTAAACTTCAGTGTCGTGTCCCCACATTTCTCACATTTGTGGCAAAATCTACGTCAGAACAGAGAACGCTGTGCATCAAAGCTGTTCTAAAGTGCTCTAATTTCCTTGCTTACATGCATTTGGGAAACTGGGACGTCTGGACTGAACAGAAAATGTGCTGCCAGTGCAGGTCTGCTGTACTAGTTGGCAGAGTGAAGACTGACAGAAATGACCTGAGGGTGCTTGGACATCGAGCTCAGTGCTCTAATTCAGCGTTTCCCTGACAGGGAGCCGCAGATCGCTTGAGAGAAAAGAAGCAGAGTGGAGGAGGCTGACAGCCAAAAGGAAACAAACACACGGCCTTGAGGACATGTGAGGGAATTCAGACAAACTGCTAAGATATTTGGGGACATGGAGGAAGAGAATTCTCTCCATCAGCTTCGAGAAGTGTTGAACCACTTCTCTTGTTCAATAAACTAAATGTCTCCATTCCCCTAAACTCCATGATCACCCCAAGGTGCAACAACTTACCTCACTGCATGACCTTCATGTAAAAGACAATAATATGGTCCAAATGAGGAACCATGTTTTTATTACTGTACGACTTAAAAGCAAAATAAATGAAAATCTTTTTTAAAAAAGAGAGCTACCTTACAGGTATGTTTTAATTCTGTATGAATCAGAGCTTTGCTTGTTCCAGAAGCCTAAAACCCACGCATATCTCTCACCATCCATCCATTAGCTTCTGCTTGCTCCGAAGTCGGGTCGTGGGGGCAGCAGCTTGAGCAGGGAGGCCCAGACACCTCTTTCCACAGCCACCTCTTCCAGCTCTTCTGGGAGGATTCCAAGGTGTTCCCAGGCCAACCGAGAGACGTGGTCTCTCCAGCGTGTCCTGGATCTTCCTTGGGGTCTCATCCAAGTCTGATGTACTCAAAGCACCTGAGGCGTTCAGGGAGCATCCTTACCAGATGCCCAAACCACCTCAACTGGCTCCTCTCGATTTGGAGGAGCAGTGGCTCTACTCAGGGTCTCTCCCAGATAACTGAACTTCTCACCCTATCTCTAGAGTCCAGATACCCTGTGGAGGAAATTAAGTTCAACCACCTGCATCCATGATATCGTTCTTTCCGTCACTACCAAGGTTTCATGGCCATAGGTAGGAATGTAGACCAACTGGGAAACAAAAAAAGCTTTGCCTTACAGCTCAGCTCCCTCTTCACCACAATGGACCAACACAGAGTCCACAATACTGTAGATGTTGTACCAATCCGTCTGTCAATCTCACACCCCTTCCCTCACTCACGAACAACCCCCCACCCCCACCCCACCCCCAAGATGCTTGAACTCCTTGCATTATTGTGATGGAGGAGTTTGTGAGCCTGAACGATGCTAGCAGTTATGCTGTCAGGGCCCTGGTAAAGTCTCCCAAGGCAGATTGGTCCCAGGTGACGGGCCACACAAAGAGTGATTCCAAAGGGTCATATGGACAGAAAACAGCAAGGAGCTCAGTGTCCCTTGTCCGGATATGGGTTACCTGGGCACCACCCGGGAGCCAGACCTGGGGGAGGGGCTTGTCAGCAAGTGCCTAATGATTGGGTCTCTACCCATGGGGCCTGGTCTGCCTCAGCCCGAAGTAGCAACATGGGTTTGCCTTCCTGTGGACCCATCTGCAGGAGGGGCCATACCTGTACAAGTTGGGTGCATTGCACCATGCATAGGCGGTGGCCAAAGGCGGGGGCTTTGGCACTCTGACCCTGGCTTACCAAAGCTGGCTCTTGGGACATGGAACCGAACTCTCTCACCATTAGGTCCATATTATGGTGTAATTAACAAAGGCTTCAATTTCAGTAAACTGAAGGAAACCGCTCAAAATAAAGTACCAGTACCAGGACTTCTAAATTTACACCACCTAATCTGTTCCTACTAGAGCAAAAACTACCGGTATTGATCTAATAATTATGAGCTAGTCTATTAAAGTTGATAGATTTGTTTGCCTCAGAAGATCTGGGTGATTGTGGTTTGTTCTAAAAATACCATCTAAGGATTTTTAAAAACCTGTTAAATTTTTCAATAATAATAATAATAATTCAATTTATAACGCACTTTCATTAATGAAAATCTCAAAGTGCTAAAAAGACAGTTATTCGTTAAATTGGGTATATTACCATAAGTACAATAAGCAGTTCTTGTCTTACCTGCAGTAGACAGCAGTTTGGAGAAACAGGAAGTTGTTCTGACAGGGAAGTCTAACAAATATGCAGAACTGGGCTCTTTCACAAAGTTCAATCATCTTAACAGAAACTGCTGACAAAATTGTGTTTAAGTATTTTCACACCTTCTTACGTTTTACTTTGTCAATACTTTCTCAGTCTAATAGCATTTCTGTGGTTATGTTCAACTGCATGTACCAAGGATATAGAGTGGTTCATGATCCTAAACACCAGAAAAATTAGCCAAACTAACCTATTTTCAACAGAAGATAAACAATAATCAATGGGAAGAACTGTTGGCTAGATTAACTGAACATAGTTTATTATGATATTTTAGTGGCACAATTAGCAGAGCAACACAAATAAGAACAATTGGAACAAATTCTAAAATTCCATTACAGTGGCTGGAAAACAAGAAATTTTTCTTATAATTCCATACAGGGCTGCAATTTTTAAAAGCCTTAACAATCAAGCTCAGAAAATGTTAGTTCGTAGAAGAAATGAGGAAGTAAGGCCACACACAAGGTTTCTCATCAGACAAATAGTGAACACTATAGTTCATGACTACACAGAAACTACACACTGCTCCGTCCAATACGACTGAAGCAGCGACGTGTTATATTGAGTCAGAGCCATGTTGCATCTCCATCTGTGGTCGTTTCCCAGATCCCCTGGCAGGAAACAGAACACGGACAGAAAGATTCATAAATAACTGAAAGGCTCTTCCAGGCAGAGCTGCTATTCTTCTTCCTCCCACAAAATGTTTGACCCAAGAGCAGCAGCTCCAAACATATCACAGAATATACAACTCCTGTGAAGTGCAGGTTGTAGCTAAACACTACAACCTGCACTCACAGTGTGGAATTCCCCAATGTTGGGGTCAAGGCAAGCATAATCAGTTTTAGGGTACAGGAGGTGTTTAACCACACAACACATTTAGACACAAAAATGTCTATTGTGACCTTCTGTTATGACAAAGTGGAGTTAGTCATTTTGGGTTTTTTATGTACTGGGTGATTAAATGGGTGCATTTGACTGCATCAACAACAAAATGTTTTACCTCTTCAGATTTGTAAAACTAATCAATTATTTTCCTAATTAAAACTTACAGCAGGATGTAAACTGGATCTTGAAATGTCCCTGGGCAAGATGAACCCTTCATTGCCTCCGATGTGCGTCTCATTGGTGTACGAATGGGATCCAAAGCATTGATTAGTCTCTACAGAATTGTTTGTTCAGATTATCTTTGTAGAGATGTAGTAGAGTGCTGTATGAATGTATGCGTGGAGATAAATGATGGGACAGATTGTGTTGTAAAGCACGTTGAGTATCTTGATTGGATGAAAAGGTGCTATATACAGTAGCCGTGTTTCCATCTATTTTCAATTCGAATTTTGAGCAAATTTTTGAAAATTCGCAAAAATGTAAATTAAAAATTAATGCGAATCAGAAGTGTTTCCATCAACTGGCTTGAAGCGAATCCACCAGGCCACGCAAAGCGGCATTACGTCAGACGTCAGCGTTACGCACGTCTACAGTAAACAGGAAGTAGCGGTTGAAAACAGGAACCGAACCACACATCTCGGCAAAATGGAGAGAATATTTCAGGAATGTGTTGCTATCGGGCAAGTTGTATTTATTCTGTCATGCCAACTAGTTTTAGCGATGTTACAGCGGAAACAGCTGATCAGTCACATGACGTGAATGTTCGCTACGTCAGAACTGAGTCGGCAAATCTGTTTCCATCTCTCGTTTTGCGCATCAGTAGCCTGGCCCTCGCCTTCCTGCACAGCTCCGCTCAATTCTCATTTCCCTTCACTGCACAGTCTGGGACTTCTCTCATTAACAACCATTTCTCCGGTAGATTTTTGTTCGGACCAATCAGAGAACAGAAGGGACGGAGTTTTGGACCCTAACCCACGCCCCCACCTGTCCCAGCGCGCAGAGCCCTATAAAAGGGCTCTGCCAGCGCGCAGTCAGCGAGCACCGGCATGTTCTCATTCAAAGCGATGCAAAGCGATGCAGAACTGTTTTATATGTGACACAAATTTATTAATTTCCCCTTCTTAATCCCTTATCTGGAGTTTTCTTTTGTTTTTTGGGCCAAAAGTCAAGTGATCGCTCGCGCCCTCCTCCTTCTCTCCCTCCGCTGAAATGAACAAGGAAATGGCTGTCACGAGAATTAAACTCGGGTTTTACGTTGCTGACCGAGTCCCATCAGATGTTCTGGTCTTCTGGTGAGCTGGACCAGCGATCCATGGTTTTATTGTATTTTATTAAAACGTTTTATTAACATATAAACACAGAATTTCCAGCGCGGCAGCCGGCAGCAAGAGAAAAGCTGCAGGAGGCGGAGCAGTTGTCAAGTTCACCAGAGCACGGGGAGCAGCCATACATGGCTCTGAGGGGAGGGAGCAGAATGCTTTCCCTGTTCAAAATATCCAATGGTTTTGTTCCTCAGCAGAGCCAACGCCTCCAGCAAGAATCGTTTTAAAATGGAGAGGTCCCAGACCCTAGTCTGAAGCGAAGTGAAGGACAGGGTGTGGTTTTAACCAGGCTAGCGCATCAGCTGTTTCGAAAAACCCAAAAACCACCTCAAGCGAGCGCATCAACTTTTTTGCGAATTAGAGCAAGTTAATTCGAATCGTGCCGTTTCCATTCACCTTTTCTGATGCGATACTTCAAAATGCGCATCAAGAAACCTTGATGGAAACACGGTTAGTATGTGCAGTCCATTTACAATTTACTATTTAAATAAGACCATCATGCCTCTGAAAGTCAGCTCTGGGGGAGTGTAGGCGTCAACGTCTCTGTGTGAACCAGAGAGGTCAGGTTGGAAAAGTGTCAGAGAGTTCCTCTGATGCTGTTAGTGAACGTGAACACTGAAAACACACACGGAGACTGAGAAAGAGACAGAGAGAGACAGAGAGATTTTCTTAATTGTTAATATGGGCTTTGAGAAGAAGTCATTAACTTATAACCATTCCTCTTTAGCACTTCTTGGAGGACACCAAGGGGTTCCCAGGACAGAGAACACAATGTGTGATCATTTTATGATCTAGTTTGTGTATTACAGTTAGGAAAATTAAGTAGAAAAAAATAAAATAAAAAAAATAGGAAAATTAAGTAGAAAAAAAAAATTAAGTGTGATGTATTTTGTGTATTAGTTAGAAAAATTGTGTATTAGTTAGAAAAATTAAGTAGAATTATTCATTTTGTGATGTAGTTTGTGTATCACAGTTAGAAAAAGTAAGTAGAATTATGGGTGATGTAGTTTGTGTATTACAGTTAGAAAAATTAAGTAGAATTATTCATTTTGTGATCTAGTTTATGTATTAGTTAGGAAAATTAAGTAGAATTATTCATTTTGTGATCTAGTTTATGTATTACAGTTAGGAAAATTAAGTAGAATTATTCATTTTGTGATGTAGTTTGTGTATTACAGTTAGAAAAATAAGTAGAATTATTCATTCTGTGATGTTGCTTGAAGGTTATCATTGGTTGAACAAACTGTGAAATAAGGGGCAGATATAATAAGATTTCATCTTCTTTCTGCTCCCTTCATTTTATCCTACTTGTATTCTTGTATCTGATGAAACTGTCTTGTATTGTTCTTTTAAAATGAATGAATAAACATCAAATCAAATCCTTTCATTGAGTTCTAGGTCTGCCCCAAGGCATCCTTCCAGTGGGACGTGCCCAGAAATTCTTCTATGGAGGCATCAAGGAGACATCCTAATCAGATGCTTGAACCACCTCAACTGACTCCTTTCATTGTGTAGGAGCGGAGTTCCCAGTATGATGGACCTCCTCACCCCATCTGGCCAGTCTCCACAGGAAGCTCTTTTTGGCCACTTGTATTTGGAATCTCGTTCTTTTAATCGTGAGCCTGATGACCACAGGTGAGGGTTGGAGCATGGAGAGTCCAGTAAACTGAGGGTTTTGCTTTGCGACTCAACTCTTTCTTCACCATGACCGACTGAAGCAACGCCCTCATTACTAAAGATGAGGCCCCAATCCGTCAATCCATATCCTGCTCCATTCTACCATCACTGCATGTGTGTTTGTGGAAATTAAGTGAATATTAATATTAAATAAATTTGTAAACTTTAGCATTACATAGAGCAGGACACTTCTCGTTTATATTGTCTACAAGTATAGCAAAGTTTTCCTGTTTATAGTTTATTTCGTACATTTTGTGCAAACTTTTACTGTTGCCTTTAGGTACATCTGATCATTTCTAGTTTTTCTTTCTTACTGGTCTGCAGCTTTTAACTTGTAGCTAGTTTCTAATTTTAGCTTTAGCACATTTTGGTAATTTAGCTACTTTTTCTTTTACCAATTTGAGTTTTAACACCTGGTTTGCTATTTTTACCTTTATGCTAATTTTAGATTTACTGTTCATTTATCCGTTTTGCTTTTAATTAAGCTATTTTACTTATTTAAACTTTTGCTTCTTTTTCCCTAATGTTAGCTTTAACTTCTGTTTACTGCTGTTTTGCTAAATTAGCTGTTGTGTTGCTGTTTTTACTTGCGCTTTTGTGTTTTTTTAACCCGTTTTTATTCTCAATTTCAGCCTGTTCTGCTCGTTTGAGCGTTCGCTCAGTTTTAGCTTCTTCAGCAAATTTCCGCAGTCATTCAACACTCGTATTCACACTGCACTTCAAAGAAAATGACATCTCTCTAGTTTGTGTAAAAATGTACTTTATCACATTCACATGGCATTAAAACTCAATTTGATAATTTTATATGATACATTTTTGGGAGGAGATGTACACATGTTCCTTCAGTAAATGAATTGCAACTCAGAGTCTCCTGTATACATACAAACATACATTTATAAATTTTCACAACAACTGGTAAATACTGCTTAAAGGTTCTCCAGGAACAAAAAGAACATAAATGTATTTAGCTTGGAAGGAAAACAGACCCAACATTCTTACAGTAAGGTGATGAACTGATCTAAAACAATAATCAGACTTATAAATCTCTAATGGCTGAAGGTTCAGAAAACAAAAGTGGTTCAAGTAGAAGTTTGCAGAACTTTTAACGCATCCACAAACAGTGAAGTGCACTAAAATGACTATGAATGAACAGATTCGTAGCAGTTTTTACAGTGGAACACGATCCAACACTGAAAAGATGCTGTAATAAAAATCTAAACGTTGTAGTTTTTGTATAGTTCTCAAACCCATACAATTAACCTTTAAATACTTGTTAAAAGTGTGTACTAAAATTTCTGGATGGACGTAAAGAAAAATCCGTCTTAAAAAAAATTAAAAAATCCTAGGCATTAAAAATATAGTAGCGTACATCACAGATATTTTTAAACGAGTGTACATGACATTCATAACTATTTGTGACTCTGTTTTTACACTGTAAATTGAATCTCTGAAGACATTCTTGCATCTAGGAAAAAATAAAATAAAATACACCAACATGATTTGACCAGCAGAACTGGAGTCAACAGAACAGATGTGGATTTTTAAATCTAATCATCTGTCATTCTTTAATACTACTAAAAAAATAATGCGTTCTGTGAAAAATGTTCCAACACACACACACACGGGAAAACACGTTTTGAGTGGTTAGCTGCAGAGGAGCTGACAGACGAGGTCACCTCTGCACAGCAGCAGCATCCGTTTGATTTAACCCTGACTGGGAGGAGAAAGTTACTGAAGACGTTCAGCTCAACATGAAGTCCGTGCAGCATCAGATGGGCCTTGAAGACTAAAGGTTGGAATAAAACATCTTTCTGTTCTGGTTTTTTTTAAATCCTCCATTCAGGAGAGCACTCAGGACCTCTCCAACAATCTCCAATTCTCCCCCCACAGAAAAGTCCCCAGCTGTGACTAAAGCTGGGAATGTTTTTGCTGGTGTTAGCTTCAGTCTGTCCTCCATTCCCTTCACGTGTCTCTTCATGTAGAAGACGTGTCCAGAAGGACTTGTTTCACCCAGAACAAAAGTTTTTTATTAAAACACCTGTGACTTTTGAAAACATCGAGGTGCTAAATTAAGAAACATTTTCTCTCTCGGACATGTGCTGTGAAAAAGACTATCGGTAAATCCTTTTTTTCCCCAAATAAACAATTCCCAAATTAAACCAGCAACTTTGGATATCAGCCCATTAAATGAATGTTATTGGCTATCATGGTAAATGGAGCTTACTTACAGTATATAGCACTTTCCAGCCCCCTTTGAGGGGCCCCAAAGCACTTCACAGTACCAACCATCCACCCATTCATACACACATTCATACACCGGTAGCGGTAGACTGCCATGCAAGGCGCTGCCTGTCCTACCGGGAGAAACTCGGGGTTAAGTGTCTTGCCCAGGGACACAACGAGGTATGCCGTGACCGGGGATCGAACCCGAGACCTTCTGGTCCTGAGCCGGCTGCCCTGCCTCTAAACCATCTCAGCCCCATAAGCTGCGTTCAGACAGTACCCCCCTACCTCCTAGTAGGTTTAAAAGGTACCTTCTTATCACTAATAATATGCAGCATCACCCGCATCTAAAACCAGAAGGTTTTTTTTGTCGTTAGCTTTATTTAACCCTTTTACTAAACCTAACCTTACACCTGACCCAGAACTTACCCCCTTGATGCTATCATCAGCGATAAGAACATACCTTTAAACCTACTAGGAGGTACAGGAGGGACAGTCTGAACGCAGCGTATGGGGATGATAATCCCTAATAACGGACATTTAATGGATGATAACATTTGAAGTGGGTGAATAAAACCCACCTCAACTCTTTTTTTAAAGAGCCAGTTCATGCTTTGATTTTAACCTTCTGCTCACTAATCTTTACACTGGTTTAAAAGTTTTCATGTTGATGTGTACAGTGTTTACCATGAGTTAGAAAACGTTTCAGCTGCCAACAAAGGGGGAATGTTGCACCATCTTGCACTTATCTATCCCAATCCCTCCAGGAAAATGTGATCAGCTAATAAAACAAATCCCACCAAACTCCACACATTTGGCTCAAACTTGAAATTTTATCCAACAGTTTGACCAGTCATGATTAGCTTTACTTCCTGGGATTCTAGAAAAATTAGTCTTGATGTCAGATGATCATTATTTCCTGTCAAATATTAGCTCTAAAATCTGAACAAGGTAATTTCCTAAAGTTTAACATGAAAGTGGTGGCAACCTGTGCTGCACAACATGCAATACTGAGGGAAAAACTTAAGCAAAAACTGTCTCGACAACTTTTGTACCACAAAACTTGCCTGTAAAAGGCTGGAGGTGTTGCTTTTCAGGCAGCTGGGGCATGAGGCAGTTAAAGAGTTAAATGTGATGACAAGTGTGGAGGGAGGAGTTTCCTTCTTAAACGAAGCAACAACAAAAAAAAAACATGAATCAGAGACAACCTGTCTGAGCTATAGAAGATAATGTACCATTATCGCAACTTTATGAAAAATTACCTCACATTACCTCACAAAGTCAGAGACTTATTAAATGATAAAGCTCTGTATTAATCATTGTTCCATACTTAATATATTGTATTGATTTTTGGGGGAAGGCGTGTAAAACAATTATAAAGACTATTTTTGATTTACAGAAAAGAGCTGTAAGAATTATCACTAGAAAACATTACCGTCATCCATCTAGTACATTATTTTATCAACTGAAGTTATTGAAGTTCCATGATTTGGTAGATTATAATATTTTATCAGTTATGTATAGGGCTCAGAATAACGCATTACCTTTAAATATCCAAATGCATTTTGTTAAAAGACAAAGTTGTTATAATCTTAAGGGGACAGAGATGTTTGTAAAACCACAATTCAGAACTAGTTTGAAGGGACGTTCTACCTCAATCCAGGGAATTAGATTATGGAATGGCTTGGAGAATGTAGTTAAAAATGCCAAGTCAATGTTTACATTTAAGAAAATGATCAAAACTGAATTGTTAAAAAAAATAATATATGAAGTAGCGTAATGTGTATTGTATTAGTTAGAAAATTAGAAAGAGTTATTCATTTTGTTCTGTTACTGGAAGATTATTATTGTTTGAACTGATTGTTTGGAAAAAAAGGGGCAGATATATTTTTCTTCTTTCTGCTACCTTTCATTTTTATATATTTTGTATGTTATTGTTTATGGGATTGTTTTGTATTGTATTTTTTTATGAACAAATTTATAAATTAAATTAAAATTAAATTAAAAAAGCTGCAGCAAAATCAGATATTTAGGTCACGACGATTACAGTAAAATGTTTGCTAAATCTTGGAAGGGCCACTTATACTGAAATGTTTCTACAATCTCAAACTTTTATTAAAAATATGTTTATATCCACGTTATGGTGTCATTATGAAAGTAGAGTTTATAACAGAATCGTTACCTCAAAAATAGTTCAATGAAATGTGTAAAGCATTTAAGATTAGATTATGATTTTGATAATAAAAAATAAAGTTTAAACAAAATGCAAACAAGCTGCTGATAAAGAACCTTCATTCTGGTAAAAAGAAAAACTTAATTTCCTTTGCTGTAAATTTTAGACATTTTCAGGAAAAGTAAAATCTGGATGAGCCTAAATAAATCCGATGCACCGGTTTCCAGAGTATTTCCTGTCTTTAATTAGCTTTTTCCAACTGTCTTGAAAGTCTATCGTTTTAATAAATAATAGAAAAATAATTCTGTGCTCTTTGTAATGTTTTTTTATGTGAAACACTGAAGCTTTATCCCATTTTGAAGTTTACAAACATTCAGGAAAGTGTCCTGATATTACCCCACATCATGTCAGGTGAATCCAGGAGCCATAAAAAAATAAAATAAAATAAAAGGTTGCAACTTTCAGAGAAAAACAAGTCTAGGAAGTTCATGTTCTGCATCGTGGAGAGTAAAGACGGGGAAATAATGCCATGTTAGAATCCTTCTAGAACCAGTTCTTTGTTAAAAACTGTTTTATTCTTTACCAGGGATGCGTCCTGGTTTTTCGAAGCGCACTCCGTTCCTTTTGTGCACCTCACAGCAAGAGGCCTCTGCAGGGGGACTGCCAGTTTACGGTTGAGCAATAATCCACGTCAGAGCCCAGCTTTATTTCAGTTATCCACTGAGAAATGATTCTGTTTCCCCATGAAGCTTACGGGCTCCATTTGTATTCTATTCTCCGAAGTGTCTGATGAATAGGCTCAAACGGGTCCTGTGTTCTCCTGAAGCTTGTGCTCGTAGCGGTGATTCCAGAAGACAAAACAGAAAATCCCAACTGCTTTGTCCCGAGTCGGACATTTCTGCCATATTTTACATTTGAATAGAACAAGACAGGGATGCTGCCATGACGGCAGCTTGTGGCATCATCCAACATTCATGTAATGAAAACCTGAAGCCACGAGGCGCACTGTCCGTCTGTGGCGTCCCCTCCTCATCATCAGTTCATCTAACCTGAAAACACCACAGCGTGTGCCGTGTTTTAATTTCTTTAAAACAAAGCTCCATCTCTCCATCAGGGAGGCGAGGATCAGCACTCTGCGTCCACGCTGTGCACCGTCACCGCCGCCTGCAGGTGGTGTGTGTGCGTGTGCAGCGGGTGGTGGTGCGTGTGTCTGTACGGGTGGAACTTGTGGCTCAGTAGTGCGGCTGTCTGAGGGGGCGTGTCCAGATCCAGGTCGTCGTCGTGGTTACCGACGTCGACGCCTGCTGAGAGCGGGTCGTTGTTTCCAGGCGGGTTCTCGCTGTCCTCCTGCGGACTCATGGTGCTGTAGCCTGAACACAGATTCAGACAGAAGCTGCCATTAATGGAACGGCTATTTCATGATTATTCAACATCAAAACTCTGAGATTTCACAATTGGAGGGTGCTGTATTCAGGGGAAAAAAAAGCAAAAACCAGGATCCTGTCAAATTAAATACAGGTAGTTCTCGGGTTACGACGGTCTCGAGTTACGACGTTTCGTGGTTACGGCGCATCTCCCACTAAAATAAAAAATAAATAAAAAATAAATATTTTGAAAAGCCGAGTTACGCAGTTTACAGTTTCCGGTTTTACATCATAAACGTAGCGGCGGAAGAATACTGCACTGTACTCTCTAAAAAAGCTAAGTCTGATGCTTTGTACATAAAAAAAAAACTGTACTGTGAACGCGGTTTTACGTCGTAAACGAATAGAGAATACGGAGGATGGACTGAGTTGGACGGTGTCACCATCATCCAAGTAGGCTATTAACTGTTTTTTCCCTTCATTATGGCTCCCAAATGTATGTGTTTTTTGATAATTATGTAGGGTACTGTGTTAGGATAGGCTAAGTGCTTGGCAATACAGTACTGTACATGTACAGTATTTGGTGCAATATGTACGTATATTCCGACTTACGTCGAAATTTGGTTTAGGACGTCGCGTAGGAACGGATCTCCATCGTAAGTCGAGGACTACCTGTACAGGTCTTTCTACACAAAGTTATGTTGTAGTAACTATCCCAGGTCTGTATGTGGTGCAGTGATGCAGCCACCCAAATACCAAAAACAGGAAACAAGGCATGGAGCATGCTCAGAACACCTACAAATCAGGTGGACAGTTTATAAAATACTGTTTAGCTATGGTTTGAGCAGTAACCACAAGAAGACAACAAAGATGGTGAATACAAGAGCAAATATTGAGTCCTTTTGGTGGCCTGATGGTGAAGTGGAGCTCTCTCTTCTCACATCAAACAACTGTTGACTGGAAGTCTCGTCAGTCCAAATACATAGTTTCTGAAGGACAGCTTAAAGCTCCGCTGACATCATCTTTTAACTTTCCATAAAATGGCACAACATATATATATATATATTAAGATTGACCTCTGATCGTTTTTGCTAAAACAATGTGAAATTAATGAAAATTCCTCTCCAAAATAGTTTAAAATTAGCGCCGTTTTTTTACACGGTAAATTCGGGTTTTTCCGGTCACGTGATTGTGACGTCAGACACAGATCTCTGCTCCAACAGCACATTTAATACAATGGAGAAAGATACAAACACGTCCGTCGAATTTAGCCATTTAAAACTTTAGATTTTAGCGATTTGGCTTCAGTTCGTGAAGAAGAAGTTATTCATGAAGTGAACAGCAGATGTCAGCAAAGCCATTGTGATTCCTCTTACAGTGCTCTGTAAGAGGAATCACAATGGCTTTGCTGACATCTGCTGCTCGCTTATTGAATGTGAAACCTCTCCTGAAAAAAAAGGCAGCACGGACAAAAGAAACCATGCTGTTTGATTTTTGATCACTCAAAATAACTTCTTCACGAACTGAAGCCAAATCGCTAAAATCTAAAGTTTTAAATGGCTAAATTCGATGGATGCGTTTGTATCTTTCTCCATTGTATTAAATGTGCCGTTGGAGCAGAGATCTGTATGTAACGTCACAATCACGTGACCGGAAAAACCCGAATTTACCGTGTAAATAAACGGCGCTAATTTTAAACTATTTTGGAGAGGAATTTTCATTAATTTCACATTGTTTTAGCAAAAACGATCAGAGGTCAATCTTAATATACTGTATATATATATATGTTGTGCCATTTTATGGAAAGTTAAGATGTCAGCGGAGCTTTAAGGTTTTTCTAGATGTCTAAAGCATACCAGGCTAATATATTTCAGATTAAAAAAAAAAACATTCTAAATGCCCACATTTTTCAATTCAATTCAAATGTATACTGGATAGGGCTGCAAGATATTAGAAAAACTTCTGATGTTTATTATTGTTTAATACTGCAATGACAATGCATTTGTGATGTACAGGTAGTCCCCGATTTACGAGCGAGATCCGTTACAACGAGGCGCTCGTAAACCGGAAATCTCGTAATTTGGAACGGCCGCCATTTCTCTCGTAAATCCGGAATTTCGCTCGTAAATTGGAACGGTTTTCGCTAGCGCGACTACAAACACTCTATTTTCATCCAAAAACTGCTTATGAGTGCATAAAAATGATCGGAAACGTGTGTCCATATGCTTAGCTAACTAACTGTGGTGAAAAAACACATGAAAACTCAGTATTTTTTTCGTTTTTTCCAAAAATTCGCAGCTCGTAAGTCTGGAACCTCGCAGATCAGAGTGCTCGTAAATCGGGGACTACCTGTATTGCACAGTCCTAATACTTGATATTTATTGTAGTATATTTGTTGTATACTCTGTAATGTTTGCATTTTATAATTCTTGACAGATAATGTTCAATAAGCAAAACAATCATTTTGGTCCTGGATTATTTGGTGTGTAAATAAGGAGTATTTGCTCTACTCTGTTCAAGGCAATGATACTGTTCATCAGCCTTGTCAGTTAATTAAAGAAATATGTACATTAAATGAAAGTTGTAACTGGCATCAGCAACACAAACACAAGCTGCAATCAGCCACTGTTACATCTGCCCTGCTTGGGGTTAAAGGTCAGAATAGAGGTGGGTTAGGGCAATGTTGTTGACAGAAGATTGCATTTGAGTTGTCTACGCAGGAACTTAAGGGTGGCGTTCAAGCTGTTGTCACTCTGAAAACTTTTCAAAAATATTGTTTTGGAGCTCCTAAAATGCCCTTCCCATGTGGACACAAAGCATTGTTCCAGTGGCCTAAAGTAACGTAAAACCCCCGACTAGAGGCAAACTAGGAGGTTTCCTTACAAATCCTTCTCTCTTATCCTCTGCTGCGTTTTAACACCAACTGACAGAAAGCTGTCAAAGTATAGAAGGAAAGACGTATTAGAGCGATTAAATGAGACAAAGGGTTGAAAACTTCAAAGACATCTGCAGTTTATGTCCATTCTCCCCAAAGAAGTTGATGCTCATCATCAGTCTGCTGCAAACAGTGCCTTGTTGGCAGGGCTTCATTTGTAAACTGATTTCAGTCCACTTGCTCCAGTCTTGTGGCACCGTTTGAAGCACCTGAAGGCTTCAATTCTCGATTGTCGGACAATCCATCCATCCATTTTTTATTCAAATTCATTTGACTTGTCTTTTTGACATTTTGATTGCTGTTGTTATTGTTGACAAATTAGCACCGTTGTTTTGGAACGTAACGTTTAATGTGAATAACACTTCAAACATTTCTCTCTTTGTATTTTTAATTTATTTTTAACAGTAAGCTTTTTATGTATTTATTATGTCTGAAATGTAGCAGGGGTACAGACACCTGCTGATGTGCATGCGCTCTGTAGAGCTGTCTGGAGACACTGTGCATAACGTGCACTCTCCACAGGGCATTTATTTATTCTGTTGAATAAACTATTCTGTTTTGGGGTCTGAGAGGGGGTGGGGGGCTAGTGTTCAACCCCACTGAGTAGAGACAATATTTGGAGAGGAGGGGGAGAAAAGGATTCCATGCAGCCCCTCCGTGCGTTAATGTGACCATCTGTCCTCACCGCGCATGCTGCAGCTGGAACATCCACTCCACAAACTGGGTCTGCCGGACTAAGGGCAACATCTCCGCTCGTTGCATTTTTTAAAATAAATAAAATAAAAATGTGCAATGACTTTGGATATTTAGGGGCAGAGAATTGAGTTGCTGGATCCGAGCAAACAGTGAGTCAAAATGAGAGTTCCCGGATCATGCAGGATCCGGCTGAAATTAACCACTGCTTGTTGGCATTTTTCAGCTGCAACCAGTAAAGAAAAACAAAACCCTTTATGTCAAGGTTTTTATGTTATTTTGTTTTAGATGGAAACTATTTAAAATACAGGTATATATATATTTTTTCTTTTATACCTTAAAACAAAATGAGCCTATTTCTGAGACTCGTAACACTTATCAAACGTATATGCATTCATATAAACACTGGTAGAACATGTGAAGCGTACAGAGTACACACAGAAACAGATAACTCATCTGGTTCCCCATCTGTCCTGTAACATTCAGCCGGCAGGCTCGCACTTGTGTTTTTCTTTCATTTTTGCCCACACTCTTCTCCTCACACTCGCCCTGGCTCTCTCTGAAACGTCGCTTATGCAACAAGTAGCAGAGCCACTCGTTGCCAGGAAATGGAATGATGCCACATATGTGGGTGGCAGAGAGCCCGTGTGGGTGAAAATGTCCATCCACAGCAAGTGTCAGACTTGAAACATCTTAAAAGTGAACATGAGCAACTCGTCTGCAGCTGAAGATGAGAGACAAATAGGTTCAGAGTTGTGATTAATGAGAAGAACTTGCAGAGTTGTGCCAGCACCACAGAACAAGCTGTGGACTTGAAACTGAGCTGAATGACTGAAGATTAAACTTGTAATCATTTTATGCTCTGTAATGATCTAAAAGGTGTGCAAACATTCTTATTTTACACCTGCCTGCAGTGTAGGTCATGGAGTGGAAAAGCTGGAAATATGACAGACACACAGTGGTGATTGAATGTTTGTGAACCCTTTAAAGTTTTCTATATTTCTGCATAAATATGATCTAAAACATCAGAATTTCACGCAAGTTCTAAAATTAGATAAAGAGAACCCAGTTAAACAAATGAGACAAAGTATTATACTCGGTAATTTATTTATTGAGGAGAATGGTCCAATATTACTGGTACATATTTGTGATGGTAAAATAATGTGAATGTCAAGGATTGGCAGTTAATTTGAAGGTGAAATTAGAGTCAGGTGTTTTCAATCAATGGGATGATGATCAGGTGTGAGCTGTTTGATTTAAAGAACAGGATCTATCAAAGTCTGCTCTTCACAACATGTTTGTGGAAGTGGATCATGACATGAAAAAGGAGATTTCTGAGGACCTCAGAAAAAGAGTTGTTGATGCTCATCAGGCTGAAAAAGGTTATAAAGCCATCTGTAAAGAGCGGGGCGGCCGTGGTGTAGTGGTAAGGGCAGTCGTCTCCCGATCGGAACGTTGGCGGTTCGACTCCCGGGACCCGCACCATGTGTCGTTGTGTCCTTGGGCAAGACACTTAACCCTGAGTTGCTCCCGGTAGGACTGGAAAGCACCTTGCATGGTAGTCTGCCGCCACCGGTTTATGAATGTGTGTAGCATTCAATATATGTGTAGCACTTTGAGATTTTCAGTAATGAAAAGTGCGTTATAAATTGAATTAATTATTATTATTATTATTATTATTATTAATTATTATTATTATTAATTATTATTATTATTGGACTCCACCACAGTCCACAGTCAGACAGATTGTGTAGAAATGGAGGAAATTCAAGACCATTGTTACCCTCCCCAGGAGTGGTGGACCAACAAAGATCACTCCAAGAGCAAGGTGTGGAATAGTCAGTGAGGTCACAAAGGACTTCAGGGTAACTTGTAAGCAACTGAAGGCCTCTCTCACATTGACTGATGTTAATGTTCATGAGTCCACCATCAGGGGACACTGAACAACAAAAGGTGTGCATGGCATGGTTGAGGGAGAATCCACTGCTCTCCAAAAAGAACATTGCTGCTCGTCTGCAGTTTGCTAAATATCACGTGGACAAGCCAGAAGACTGCTGGAAGAATATTCTGTGGATGGATGAGACTAAAATAAAACATTTAGGTTTAAAGACCGTGTAAAGTGAATTTCAACATTTTCTTCAATAAACATTATAAATGTCATAATTGTAATCTTGTAAATGAGTAAAAAGTCTCAAAATTGTAGCTCAATTAATTTTGGAGTTATAGAGCAAACTGTGTATAAAGATATGTCTGTTTCAGGATTTTTTAGGCGTGGTTTAAACGGGACCGCGTTTCGTCACGCGGTCCTCATTAGTATAGCCCCACCCCCTGCAGCTCCAGCCGTATAAATGCGTTCTTCGCCTCGGTGGAGCCGTTCACTCGCGAATCGCAGATAGCATCAGATAGCAATAGCATAGATATTTTGTTCATTGTTAGCTAGCTAATCAATTATGCCTCGTTCGTGCATCTTCCCTGGATGTCGCAATGGTCAGGGCACCCGTACAAATCATAACATGTTTTTATACCGCGTGGTTTTATACCGAGTATCTGTAATGCCTGGATAGGTCAATGGATAAAGCGCTTGCCTTCCGTCCCAAACCCCACGGGTTCAATTCCCGCATGGTACAACTCTTTTTTATTTTTTTATTCATTCCAGATTAAAAACACACAAGAAAACTATTTACAAAAACAGCGTAACTCTTGGAAAAAGTAGCTGCTGTTACAGACAGAACTCAGATAAAAACAGAGCAGGTTTACTGGCTCTGCTGCCTGCCTCTCCACAGTCAGCTCAGGGCAGCTGCGCTGAAACCACGCCCACGCACTGACACGCCCCCAGCGTTCCAGGGCAAGGCAAAATCATGTTTTTTCATGATTTTTGAGACTTAATTTTATAAGGTAAACAATGTTTTTAATCAGTCAGATTTATATGGGTGATTAATAACACATATTTATGCCATGTGACAAACTAAAAACACACATTTAATTTCACTTTACACGGTCTTTAAATGAAAGTGTTATGTATGGAGAAAGAAAACTCTGCATTCCTGCATAAGAACCTTATCACACCTGTGAAACATGGTGGTGGTAGTATCATGGTTTGGGTCAGTTTTGCTGCATCTGGGCCAGGACGGCTTGTCATCATTGATGGAACAATGAATTCTGAATTACCCCGGTATATGAGATAATTCTAAAGGAAAATGTCAAAACATCTGTCCATGAACTGAATCTCAAGAGAAGGTGGGTCATGCAGCAACACAATGACACGAAGCACACAAGTCGTTCTACCAAAAAATGGTTCAAGAAGAATAAAGTTCATGTTTTGGAACAGCCAAGTCAAAGTTGTGACCTTAATCCAATCCAGATGTTGTGGAAGGACCTGCAGCAGTTAATGAGGAAACCACCAACATCTCAGAGTTGAAGCTGTTCTGTGCAAAGGAATGGGATCGAATTCCTCCAAGTCGCAGGACTGATCATCATTTAGAAACGTTTGGCTGCAGTTATTGCTGTTCCGGGGCAGGGGGGCACATACTTCTGCCACTCACAAATATGTAATATTGGATCATTTTCCTCAATAAATAAATGACCAAGTATAATATTTGTTATCTCATTTGTTTAACTGGGTTTTCTTTATCTACGTTAAGGACTTGTGTGAAAATCTGATGTTTTAGGTTATTTTTATGCAGAAATATAGAAAATTCTAAAGAATTCACAAACTTTCAAGCACCACTGTAAATTGTCCGACATGTTCCTGCTGTTCCTGGGGAATCTAAATGTGACTGGAGTCTGGAAGACGCTGTGTCACTCAAGCAGCTAATTCCAGAAGAAGGAGATTTTTAGAAATTCTTATGGATCTCTTAGAAATAACTGCATAATTTCAGCAGAAATTAACTTAAGTCAATTTGTATTTGTTCATAAGAAAGTACCTCCTGGTGTTTTTTTTTTTTTTTTACTGATCTGCCTTATGGTGTAAACCTCCCAGGTCCTGTCAAACCAGGTACTTGAGCGTTGATCATACCGTGGTCACTCTCCGTCCCGGATCGACCCCAGTACCTCCGTCTCCGCTCAGGTGTGTGAGTGTGTCTCTCGATCACCGCAGCTATAAATCTGGTGTTGCTGACTGGAAGTCCAGAGAGGGAACATGTCAGCACTAAGACCGTCTGCACAAAAACACACACACACTGAAACTGGTGTCCAGCTTCAAACTGCTACTTACTGATCCCTCTGTCCTCGTGGCTGTCCTCATCCCTCTCATCCCTCTCGTTATCAAGGTTGGACATTCTCACAGACATTTCTGCAGCATCACAGAGGTAAACAAAAATCACCTAATGAGATGCATGCCACTACTGTATTCTACTATGCTAAATATAATAAAATTCCCCTTTGTGCTCTGTTGAACTGCTTAAAATAGTCTTTTTTTACTGATCATTTAAATTTCTTACAGATTTTATCCACAGTTCATATTATAAAGTATTACACAGAAATCCGTTATGGCTGCTAAAAGAGATTTTAAGGAGCGTAGTGTCCACACATATATTTTCTGACAGTGCTTTTTATTTTTAAATCAATAATGACACAAGTCCTACCCTGTGCAGCCAGCGGCGACATGTGCTGGTGTGAGCGTCTGTGGATCTGGTGTCTGTATGCGTACACAGCCAACACCAGCACCATGATGCATCCCATGATGCCCCCAGCGACTGGACCCACCGGGGCGCTCTTGATCATGTTTAACGATGCCACCTCCTCATCTGTAGAGGCAACAAAGAACGATGAGAAACGTCCGGAGGATCGTTTGAGATGATCCAACGGGCCGGTGTCGAACTCCTCAGGCTCATTTTTTTTTACCCCTGCTGTGATGCTGGAATATTTTTGAACTTCTTTTCTCTTGTGAGTGCGAAAAATGATCCAACTCCAGGCAGACAGCCAAGTTGAAAATATCCAAGCAACAGAAGAGTTTCAGATTCAAAAATACAAGTTACAGAAATATTAAAGTCTGGCCTCCTAAAGGAGCAACACTTCTTTTCTTAAAGATGCTGGAAATATATATTTTTGTCTCGTTTTGTTTTCGCTTGCACATTTCCTCATTCTGATGTCCGAGAGATACAGTACAATGCAAAACATCTCAGGAAAAAAAAAACTGTCATAATGTACGAATAAATGTAAATGCTCAGTCTACACATTGAATTATCTTTGGCAAACACAAAATCAGCTTCAACTGTCATTTTTATTTCCCAAAAAATGAGATAAGTTTGTTGTGGTGGTAGTTCTATTTCATCCTTACTGGCCGCCAGAGGGCGGTGCTGAAAGCACTGAATGTTCCCTTCGCGCATGCGCTGTTCGAGTAATTATATCAACAATGTCACACAGGTGTGACTGGATAAGCAATCAGAGGCTATTTAGCCTAGCGTTATCCATAGTTCAGTCCCTTTTTTTTTCTCGCGTGCGTTCGATCCAAGGCTACAGGCCTTTGTCTTTTCTTTTCTCGCCGTCGCTGGAGGCCCGACTGCCTGTTGGCCGGAGCAGTGTGTTCACCCTCCGAGGGCCGCAACGGTTTAACCATTATCGAGATATTTCATTGGGCTAAGGTGGCTTCACCCCTCTCCCAAACCACAGCATTGCTAATGTGATTCAACACTGGTGAGTAACTTTTGCTTATTTCGTGGCGACTCCGTCCGCCCTCGGAGGTTACCGTGTGGGTCACATAAGTGGTCTTTACTTTGCCTTGACTGCGGTTTGTTGCCATTGGTGTAGCTCTGTCCGCTTTAGGAGGCAATTTCCACGTGAGGTCGACACGTGGGTAAGTATTACTTCTACCGAGGTTTATTGTGTAGCCAGCTGTGTTCTGGTTTTGTTTACTTTGTTTGGGAAGGCGAGCGTTTGCGCACCTTCCATAAACTTATCATAAGCGCGCCAACCTCATAGATGGTTGGGCTGAGCTAGCAGTGCTAGTCTTCTTGAGTTTTGGTCTTGTTCCTATTGGTGAAGGCTAGCGTACTCTCCCAATTCATTTTTCGCCAACCTTGTTCTCTATTGGTGAGGGCTAGCGTCCGCGCACCCTCTCCCAATTTTGGCCTGTCCATCTTACACTTGAGTAAACTGCCTACAGTAGGGAGTATGGACGACTCTCACTGCTGTAAAGATTGTGGGGCCATGTTCCAGGTGGACAACGGTCACTACCTGGGTCCTGCCTACCTTGGACATGACCATCTGGTGGAGGCCCTGTCGGAGAACCCCTGCATGAACTGCAGCTTCATGCCTCGTTCTGTAAGAGTGGCTCGGCTGCCCAAGCTCTGCCCCGAGCACAGCAGTGACCTCCCGCCTTCTGGGCAGGAGGCTCCACCCAGGCGCTCAAAGCGACGGACTGAGGCTGCAGTCCCTGTGGCCCCTCCTAGAAAAAGGCGAGCCAAGTCTGATCAGGGTCTTTCCACAAGAGTAGAGCGGCTGTCAGCTGAATTAGCGGAAATGACGTCCCTTTTGCAGTCACGCCAACTAGGGGCTGAGCCAGTGGCAGCGACTGGACTCATTCAACACTTGCTCTTCTCAAGGGCGGACGTCTCCTCTCGGTCTCCGCTTTGCTTTTGCTTCATCTTGTCTGTGAAACTGTCTGAGAGCCTGACTTCTACAAAATCTTTTGAATCATAACTATGGACTTCAATTTGGTCAGTTGGTCCCTCATCACAACTGATAACATTTCTTCAACAAGAAGACAGGTTGTAGGCGAGTCGATTTGCCCTGTTGGCATGCACACAGCTGGATATCTCAGCGACTTGGAAGACCTGATGATGTGTCTATCTCTGCTGTCATCTGTGGATCTTAAGGACGCATATTTAATTGGATCTATGATAACTGGTTCCTACTTTTTGGATTCGGCTGGTTCCTGGTCTATCAACACAAAAGGAAGACGTCGGCGGCTAATCTGGACCTGGTCAGGCTGCCTGCCTTGCATGATGGCTTGGTTCATGTCTCGAGAACCCAGACTTTTGGCTGAATGGATCCGATCTCTGGGATTTTCTCAGGCACGTTCCATTGGTATGGTCATTTTAATTTGGACATTTTGAAAGCGAGTGGACCGACACAGACTGAAGGTAGATGTCATTAAAGTTCTGCCTATCCCCAAAACAAATCGTGTTTATCTGAAATTTGGCTCACTGACTGGCCTTGACAGGCCGTCTTATCTCAACACACCTGAGAAGTTTCGTAAACTTGATGCTCTCACCCCCCTCCCAAACCTGCTACTGAATGGAAGACTGTTCTGTGGTCAGATGAGTCACAATTTGAAGTTCTTTATGGAACACTGGGACGCCATGTCATCCGGACCAGAGAGGACAAGGATAGCCCAAGTTGTTATCAACGCTCTGTTCAGAAGCCTGCATCACTGATGGTATGGGGTTGCATGAGCGCTTGTGGCATGGGCAGCTTGCATGTCTGGAAAGGCACCATTAATGCAGAGAACTATGTTCAGGTTCTAGAACAACATATGCTCCCATCTAGACGTCATCTCTTTCAGGGAAGACCCTGCATTTTTCAACAAGATAATGCCAGACCACATTCTGCAGCAATCACAACATCATGGCTACGTAGGAGAAGGATCCGGGTACTGAAATGGCCAGCCTGCAGTCCAGATCTTTCACCTATATTGGGCGGCCGTGGTGTAGTGGTAATGGCAGTCGACCCCTGATCGGAAGGTTGGAGGTTCGAATCCCGCATCCGCCCACCATGTGTCGTTGTGTCCCTGGGCAAGACACTTAACCCCGAGTTGCTCCCGGTAGGTCTGGATGGCGCCTTGCAAGGCAGGCTACCACTACCGGTGTATGAATGTCTGAATGAATGGGTGGATGGCTGGTATTGTAAAGCGCTTTGGGGCTCCTCACAGGGGGCTGGAAAGCGCTATATAAATAAGCTCCATTTACCATTTACCTATAGAGAACATTTGGCGCATCATAAAGAGGAAGGTGCGACAAAGAAGGCCCAAGACGATTGAACAGTTAGAGGCCTGTATTAGACATGAATGGGAGAGCATTCCTATTTCTAAACTTGAGAAACTGGTCTCCTCTGTCCCCAGACGTCTGTTGAGTGTTGTAAGAAGAAGGGGGGATGCCACACAGTGGTAAAAATGGACTTGTCCCAACTTTTTTGGGATTTGTTGATGCCATGAAATTTTGAAACAACATATTTTTCCCTTAAAATGATACATTCTCTCAGTTTAAACTTTTGATCTGTGATTTGTGTTCTATTCTGAATAAAATGTTAGATGTTGACATCCCCACATCTTTGCATTCAGTTTTTATTCACAATTTGTTTAGTGTCCCAACTTTATTGGAATCCGGTTTGTGTATGGTTTATTTTTTAGACATTTAATTTTGTACAGTTATAGCTGTTTGTTAATAAATATGCCCAGTTATAGCTGTTTGTTAATAAATATGCCCCGTTTTAGCGGTTTGTTAATAAATATGCCTGTATGACTATTGGGACAAAGATTTGATTCAGAAATATATTTTTGTTATTACTTTATGGAAAGGGGAAAAAAAACATTGATACATATTTCGTATATCGGGCGGCCGTGGTGTAGTGGTAATGGCAGTCGTCTCCCGATCGGAAAGTTGGCGGTTCGACTCCCGGGACCCGCACCATGTGTCGTTGTGTCCTTGGGCAAGACACTTAACCCTGAGTTGCTCCCGGTAGGACTGGAAAGCACCTTGCATGGTAGTCTGCCGCCACCGGTTTATGAATGTGTGTAGCATTCAATATATGTGTAGCACTTTGAGATTTTCAGTAATGAAAAGTGCGTTATAAATTGAATTAATTATTATTATTATTATTATTATCGCCGTTCTTAAAATATTGAAATATTGATTTTGGTCCATATCACCCAACCCTAGAGGAAGGCAATGAGAATTCATTCAAGGAACACTAGTTTTGATTTGATTGGCTCACTCTAACTTACCAACAAGTCCCAGACTGTCTGCATATGGACTCTTGGCCCCAACGATGCCTCCAAAACACTCCTTCTGCAGGGCGCAGTATGGCTTGTCCAAGTGAGTCTTCCCATCGCTGTCTACCATGCACCACTCGCAGTTCAACACGCCAAAACAGTCACTGAAACACAGAGCAGATTACAGCAGGTCACATGTCACTAGGGTCTTGTTGCTGTGTTAAAACTAGAATTCCTTCATTCTTTAGAACTTCAAAAATTCAGCGTTTAAATTGAAATACATTAAAAAGATAAAAGTTATAAAAAATATTTAGGTAAAAACTTTTTTGATCTGGCAAAAGATTTCTAGAATTTGGTAGAATTTATTTAAAATATTTAGACAATCTTTTCAAATATTTTACAATATTCTACAAGAAACTGTTAGAAATTGTGAGAATGTTAAAAACACAATAAAATAGTGAAATATAGCCATTTGTAAGGTAAAAACTTAATTCTGTAAACCACAAGAGCAAAGTTTGAAAGAAATAATGGTCATTTTCTACTGTTTTACAATAAAAGGAGTTGAGGAAATAACGTTTACATGCAAGGAACAAAAACTGTGTTAAACGGCGTTATTGAAACAGAAATAAAACTAAATATTTTTTGTTATCAGGAAAGAAAAAAAAACTTTTGCCACTAATCACCACTAGGTTATAGTGGTCAGTTTCATTATGAGATACAAGTCCAGGTCACTCTACTACACCTGGTGGTAGATACGTTTTGATTATTTACATTAGTGAATACAGATGTGTCTGAAAAAATTGAGCATCATGAAAAAGCTCATTTTTGGGGTCAGTCACTTCAGAAAGTGAAACTCATACTACATAGATTCATTACACATACAGAGCAATACTTCAAGCTTTAATTTATTGTAATTTCTGATGATTATGGTTTACAGATGCTAAAAAACAAAAATCAGTGTCTCAAACACTTCCTCCAGACCTGGTACCTTGATTTCCAAATGACATAAATAATTTACTTTCATGTGAAAAGAGGACATTGGACCACTGAGCAACAGCCCAGTTCTTTGTCTCCTCAGCAGGTAAGATGCTTCGGATGTTTCTCGTTCAGGAGTGGTTTGACTTGAGGAATGAGACATTTGTAGCTCATGTCTAGGAGTTAATCATCTGATTATGGTGTGACACCAGTTTACATTATTGAACCACTTCACCATCCATCCATCCATCCATCCATCCATCATCTTTATCTGCTTCTTCCATTTTGGGTCACAGGGGTCGCCGGTGCCCATGTCCAGCAGTCACTGTGCGAGGGGCGGGGTACACCCTGGATGGGTTTCCAGTCCATCCCAGAGCCACATAGAGACAAACAACCATTCATGCTCTCACTCACACCTAGGGACAATTTAGAGTTACCAATAACATGCATGTTTTTGGACTGTGGGAGGAAACCGGAGTACCCGGAGAAAACCCACGCATGAACCTCTTCACAATATTCTAATTTTTTGAGACATTTAGTTTGAGTTTTTCACAATTTGTAAGCCATAATCATCAAAATTACAAGAAATAAAGGCTTGAAATATTTCACTATACACATACAGTAGTCCCTCGTTTATCATGGGAGTTTCCGTTCTCTGTCTACCCGTGATAATAGAAAAACCGCAAAGTAGGAATAGTAGTACAAGTAGTAAGTAGTAGTTTATTTTAGTAATATATATATATATATATATATATATATATATATAT
>JBBPBX010014359.1:7726-23724 GCA_038048925.1 Garcialebias charrua
CCCCCCACCCCCCAGTTCTCACACAGTTCTTGCTTTGAATCTGTCCTCTGTCTTCTCTGCTTTTACCATCTTGAGGCCCTGATTTCTCTTGGACTTTTCTTTTCAGTGGCATTCTGCAAAATTACTTCATCCCTATTGAATTTCATTGTTCCTCTGGTGTCTTTGCTTCATTGTGACCAAAAATAGACTGACATTTTTACTTTCCATTATTCAAGAGAGGACACAGAAATATCTGCTTAGTCAGAGGCAGATACAGATGTGTTACAGTTTTGAGTACCTTCTCCTTTCAGAACTTATAACCTCTTTTTGTCTGCTATTTTTGCCTGCTCTGTTTATAGAAGATACAATTTTACTCTAAATTGTCACTGTGGAAGTGAGAGCGTGAATGGTTGTTTGTCTCATTTGTCTCTTTGTGGTCCTGTGAAGGACTGGACATCTGACCAGAGTGTCCCTGCCTCTTGCACAGCGATGGCTGGACATGGGTACCAGCAACCACCGCGACCCAAAGAGGAAGAAGCAGGTAAAGATGATGCATGGCTCTTGGGAACACTAGCTATGTTTACATGGACATAAGTAATCGTGTTAAGCGGCCATTAGGAATAAACACGTGTCATGTAAACACCCCCGTTTGGGTTATTTTTTGTTTATTCAGCGCAATCCGAAACAATTTGTGATCAGAACGAAATGGGTGGCTTACGCCGATTCATAACCCAAACGTGACATGATTGTGGTATGTGTGTTGAACCCAAGTGCAGGAAGATGTGGAGGCTCCGGTAAAAAATAAGTAAAAACGTTTATTTAAATAAATAAACAAAACAAAAAGCTGTTGAGGCAGCAGACTTACTTTTACACAATGTAGGTGACACAGAGAAAGAACGAGCATGGAAGCCTTTGACAGGACAATCCAGAGACAACTGACATGACACCACAGGGCTGTATATATACTGACACAGACAAGGTGAAATGACAGACACCTGTGATGATTAAGATTAGACACAGGTGTGACAGTGCTGGATCATAGGAGGAGGAGGGGCTGGTAAACATGAGGGAAAACACAACATGTAGGACCAGACCCAGAAACCCTACAGGTCACCCCTCAAGGGATGGCCCCTGAAATCCTAAGGAGAGCACACCCACTTGATAGGGAGGGTGGGAAGAAAAAGACAAAGGTAGGATAACATAAACTGGATGCAAAAGGGAAACACAGATACCCTAAGACCCACTGAGTCAAGGTGGGTGGTAAGGAGACCATCCACGGCAGGGCTGAATATCCGGGGGGCGACCTGGCGACCGTCTGTCGACAGGCCAGAGGTCTGGTGGGCGGCCAGGATGCTATCCACCCTTTGCCCAGGGTTCTGGTGGGCAGCCATGAGACCGTCCCTTTATGGCCAGTGGAGAGGCTACAGCTACAAGTGATGAGACCTTTGGGGCAGCTGCAGCTTGATGAGAGAGGACCTCTGATGGCGGGAAGACCTCCAGATGAGTGAGGACCTCTGAAGGCGCGAAGACCTCTGGATGAGAGGCGAATAGCTCTAGATGAGGCGCGAAGACCTCTAGATGAGGCACAAATACCTCTAGCTGAGGCGCAAATACCTCTAAATCCAAGGCCTTAGGTGGAGCGAAGACCTCCGGTGGAGCAAGGACCTCAAGAGCGAAGACTCCCGGCAAAGCGTGGACCTCCGACGAAGCGAGGACCTCAGACAAAGCGAGAACTTCCTGAGCGATGACCCCCGGCGAAGCGAAGACATCAGGTGGAGCGAGGACCTCAGGTGGAGCGAGGACCTCTGGACCAAAGACTTCTGGCAAAGTGATGACCTCCGGCGAAACGATAACTTCTGGAGCGAAGACCCCCGGCAAAGCGAGGACCTCAGGTGGAGCTTGGACCTCCGGTGAAGCGAAGACCTCTGGCGAAGCAAAGACCTCCGGCGAACCAATGACCTCCGGTGAAGCAATGACCTCTGGTGAAGCAAAGACCTCCAGTGAAGCAAAGACCTCCGGTGAAGCGAAGACCTCCGGTGAAGCGAAGACCTCCGGTTGGGTGAAGACCTCTGATGAAGCAAGGACCTTTGGATAGGTGAAGACCTCCGTTGGAGTGGAGACCTCCGGTGGAGCGAGGACCTCTGGATTAAAGACCTTCGGCGAAGCGAGGACCTCTGATGAAGCAAGGACCTCTTATGTAGCGAGGACCCCCGTCGAAACGAGGACCATCAGCGGAGCGAGGACCTCTGGAGCGAAGACCCCTGGCGAAATGAGGACCTCCAGTGGAGCAAGGACCTCTGAAGTGAAGACCTCCGGAGGAGTGGAGACCTCCGATGGAACGAGGACCTCTGAAGCAAAGACCTCCGGAGGAGTGGAGACCTCCGGTGAAGCGAAGACCCCTGGAGGAACGAGGACCTCGAGACCCAGAACGATCTCGGGAGCAGTGTCTATGGAGTAGAGCTGTCATCGGGCCGGAAATCCACGGCCCTACCCTACCCGAGCCCTAAGTTTAATTACCCAAGCCCGAGGGAGCCCGCTGATTTCCTAGAAATCACCGCCCGACCCGACCCTACCCGATTAAAAAAAAAAACAACAACAAAAAAAAAAAAAAAACACTACGTTTATTTATTAAGCTTTTACTGCGTTCTCCCACTCAGCAAAAGAACTTGATGTTGTTCTTCTTTGTTTTGATGGAGGAGGAGGAGGTGTGAGCGCGCTGCTCGCAGACAGTTTGCTGTGGAAGCTTCAGGAATGTCAGGAATGCGGCAACTTGTTCCGCCGCAGAGAGCAGTGTGCGCGGACGTGAGCGTGCACCTGACGCACGTCAGCTGGTGACATAATTTTGAGCTCGTTAAAGTTAGGCCACAGAAATAATGCAACTCTCTGCAAGTCGTGGATAATAATTTTGCGCTCCAGCACTTCTGCATGACATGTCGCGCAGAAACACCTGCTGCGGAGAGTCTGTGTGAGGAGGACTGGCAGTGTTGCTTCAGTTTCTCATTCCAGAGACAAACCAGGTTGGTGGGATATTTGTCACCCTCCAGTTCTCTCTGTGCACGGTAAAATGGTTCGAGAAATGTCACTAAAAAGTCCAGCATGTCGGGGGAGACGCTGTCAGGCGCGCGCCGCGCGCCTGCTCTCTGGCTGAGTTGCCAATTTAGTGGCTGCGCGCTGCGGTTTTCACCATCTAAATTCACTCTATTAATTATTTCCTCATCAATAAACTTACTGCCTTATATTCTTTACAAGCAGATTAAAACAATTTTATATTGTGTGCATTTTTATTTAGTTTTGTTTGTGCTGTATGATTAAAAAAACCACATCAAAGCCCGAGCCCGACCCGCGGCCCGCCAATCAAACCAAAAATATGGCCCGAGCCCGACCCGAAGTCGGGTCGGGCTCGGGTAGGGTCGGGCTCGGGCAAAGAAACGACACCTCTACTATGGAGAGAGAGAGAGATACTGCTCTAGATGGACCCGGTTGGTCGGCGGCTGGTGCAGGACCGAGTGTAGC
The DNA here is from genome assembly GCA_038048925.1 of Garcialebias charrua. NCBI lineage: Eukaryota > Metazoa > Chordata > Actinopteri > Cyprinodontiformes > Rivulidae > Garcialebias > Garcialebias charrua. Next base: position 11,219 of record JBBPBX010014359.1, read on the forward strand.
AAGGGCCGGAACCCACTTGGATGCTGGCACAGGAACCCGCCTGGGTGCTGGAATAGGACCCAACCTTGATTTGGCTGGTGAGAGACCCAGCCTTGGTGCTGGTGTAGGAACCAGCCTTGGTGCTAGGGCAAAACCCAGCAAGGCAGGTGATGGGACGAAACCCAATGAAGCTGATGCTGGGGCAAAACCCAGTGAGGCTGATGCTGGGACAAAACCCAGTGAGGCTGATGCTGGGACAAAACCCAGTGAGGCTGATGCTGGGACAAAACCCAGTGAGGCTGATGTTGGGGCAAGACCTAGTGAGGCTGATGCTGGGGCGAAACCCAGTAAGGGTGATACTGGGGCGAAACCCATTAAGGGTGATGCTAGGACGAAACCTAGTGAGTCTGATGCTGGGGCAAAACCCAGTGAGGCTGATGCTGAAACGAAACCCAGTGAGGTGTAATCCAGTGGGTCCAGAACTGGTTTGGATACCAGCGAGTCCCATGCAGGTGCTACTGGCGTGGAAAGCCAGACAGGAGCAGCTGATGTGGAACCTGGACCGTATGCAACTGATGGTGAGCTAGGAGGTGAACCAGACTGAGTAGGAGCCAGAAGGAGTGAGTGAAGTACGGGCCTCTCCCTCCACACCTGCTGGAACTGCTCCCACGTCTCCGGCGAGTCATCATCCTTGTCAGCCCCAGTGTACCTGGAGATGATCTCCTCTGCAGTGATCATGTCCCACAGATTGCTAGGGCTACAGGGTTCCCCCCCGACGACAGGTGCGCAGGGGTGTGCGACGTCCTCCCCCACAGCGACGTCCTCCTCCCCACAAAGGGAAATGCACGGGCGAGGACTTGGCTGCGTCTGTGAAGCGGTGCATTGGTGCTGGTGTAGGAACCAGCCTTGGTGCTAGGGCAAAACCCAGCGAGGTAGGTGCTAGGGCGAAACCCAGTGAAGCTGATGCTGGGGTGAAACCCAGTGAGGTTGATGCTGGGGCAAAACCCAGTGAGGCTGATGCTAGGGCAAGACCCAGTGAGGCTGATGCTGGGGTGAAACCTAGTAAGGGTGATGCTGGGGCGAAACCCAGTAAGGGTGATGCTAGGGCGAAACCCAGTGAGTCTAATGCTGGGACGAAACCCAATGAGTCTGATGCTGGGGCGAAACCCAGTGAGTCTAATGCTGGGACGAAACCCAATGAGTCTGATGCTGGGGCGAAACCCAGTGAGGCTGATGCTGGGGCGAAACCTAGTGAGGCTGATGATGGGGCAAAACCCAGTGAGGTATAATCCAGCGGGTCCAGAACTGGTTTGGATACCAGCGAGTCCCGTGTAGGTGCTGCTGGCGTGGAAAGCCAGACAGGAGCAGCTGATGTGGAACCCGGACCGTATGAAACTGATGGTGAGCTGGAAGGTGAACCAGACTGAGTAGGAGCCAGAAGGAGTGAGTGAAGTACGGGCCTCTCCCTCCACACCTGCTGGAACTGCTCCCACGTCTCCGGCGAGTCATCATCCTTGTCAGCCCCAGTGTACCTGGAGATGATCTCCTCTGCAGCAATCATCATGTCCCACAGATCGCTGGGGCTACAGGGTTCCCCCCCCCCAATGACAGGTGTGCAGGGGTGTGCAACGTCCTCCCCCCAGCGACGTCCTCCTCCCCACAAAGGGAAACGCACCGGCGAGGACTTGGCTGCGTCTTTGAAGCGGCTCACTGGGGTTCAGTGGCGCCGGCTTGGTTCTTCCGCCCGTTCCTCCTGCGGCGAGTTTGAGCGGGTTTCCCCACTCCCTTTGGAAACTGCTCCGGAAAAGCAGATTGGGGAGGAGGTGGGTTGTAAGGAGCTGCCGCTCTGGTTCTTTTTCTCTCCTCCTCCTCACACAGAGGAGGAAAAGAGTGATCTTCCTGCTGGGTTCGTTGTGGTCTCTGGATTCTATAATGATTGTGGTGTGTGTGTTGAACCCAAGTGCAGGAAGATGTGGAGGCTCCGGTAAAAATAAGTAAAAATGTTTATTTAACTAAATAAACAAAACAAAAAGCTGCCGAGGCAGCAGACTTACCTTTACACGGGGTAGGTGACACAGAGGGAGAACGAGCATGAAAGCCTTTGACAAGACAATCCAGAGACAGCTGACATGACACCACAGGGCTGTATATATACTGACACAGACGAGGTGAAATGACAGACACCTGCAGTGATTAAGATTAGTCACAGGTGTGACAGTGCTGGATCACAGGAGGAGGAGCGGCTGGTAAACATGAGGGAAAACACAACATGCAGGACCAGCCCCAGAAACGCTACAAAACGGTGTCCATGTAACACTTGAGCTTTTTTTTTTCTGATCATGAAAAACTGACCTGTCTGTGTCATTTCTACCTGGCTAATGCTAATAATATTAGCATGTCGGGGAAGCAAAACTGGTCGGTGAGCAACACAATATTTCTAGAAACACTGAAAGATCTCAAAATTATGTGTATCACCTGTAGCTCAGTCAGGGAGTGCAGTAACGTCCCCACCGACATTAAAACCTATCGTAGGTCCATTTTGGGTGCTCGGGTTTGTTTACGTTCATCCGGAAGTAAACCGTATGTAGAACTTCTTCAATATGTTTTTTTAAGGAGAGTTTACCACTCTGCGTATGTCAGTACTTCTGTCCAGAACAAAGTCCATTGAGCCCGCTGCATGTAAACGCCACTGCACTGATTTTTTTTATGACATGCTGAAGGCTATTCACCTTTACTAACATGCAACCAGACACCTCCGTGAACCAGAGACACCATGATGATGTCTTAAAACCTACACAGTTGAAAGAAGCTACTGTACTTTGAAAGTCTGTATTGTCTCAGGATGTGGAGCCTCTGAAGACCTTTATTATTATTATTATTATTTGTTTGTGTTTGTTGATGAATTATTGTTTTAATAAATATGTGCTTATGTGTGTGCCAAGAGTCAACATTTTGAGTTTACCTTTGCCATCTCATACAGAGAGATGCCAGCCCCTAAAGTCCAGGATGTGTTATTTTGTTTCCCTGTTATTAATCCCCATTATGAAACATTAAAGAGTGTAACTGACTGCCCCACATTTACGCCTCACACTGAACTTTAGATGAAGATCACAGAGAGGTTGTTGGCCTGGCCATTAATTGTTCCTCTTAGGCCAGGTTTATCTAGGCAGACACCTTGTATAGCCTTCCCTTCTTCATCCTGCAAACCCACCACCCCCCTTCTGTGACCCAAGATGGTGACCTTTTGCCTCCAGAGATGACCCCTGAGTCTGAGCACCAGCACAGAGTGCCTGCCGCACTGTGTGCAATCTCCAAGATAATGAGTTTGCTGCTACTAAGCCTAGCTGCAGTGGATTTGTGCAAACCATGATTAGAGCATTTCTGCACCAACAACAATCTTGGAGTTAGTAGTTTAGCCTTAGGATGTTACAGTAATCCCCAGTTTTAGCAGGATGAAGGCTAATGTGGTTATAAACACATCACTTAAGTTTAATCTGCTGCAAGACTCTGGCCCTTTTAAACCATTGACCTCCTTGACCCTTCAGCTAATTCATAAATATGACAATTAGCATAACCACATTACAGTATACATTATCAGCAGTGTTGGGGTAGTTACCCAAAATAAGTAATTAGTTACACATTACTAGTTACTTTTTTAAAAAGTAACATATTACACTACTTAGTTACTCAGTTCTGAAAGTAACTTAGTTACATTACTTTCGGATTACTCTAATACCTGAGATTTAACCTGTATTAATTTTTATCTTTCAATAATGATATTAGAGATCTTTTTGACACTCATTTTTGATGAAAAAGTAAAACAGCAGTGCTACATAACAAGCACAATGCATATGTAAACGTGCCATTCAAAAGGTATGACAATATCAAAATGTAAAACTTCTGTTTTAAAAAAATAAAACAAAATAAAAAATAAAACATCTGAAATGTTTGTTTACAAGTTTGTTTACCTCAGCCTTTGTAGTGGTTGCCTGGCGGTGAAATTCAAGCCGAGCCTGCTTAAACGGTGGCGGCATCAAACTTGCACCATCCCTCTGCGGCTCTTTAGCAACTAGCTTAGCATTAGCGTGTTGTCTTTGTAAATGCTTGTAAAGATTTGACGTCGAGTTCGCAGCAGTAGACAGTGTCTTGTTGTGGCCCAGACATAGCTTGCACACTACTGTAATGTTCTTGTCCTTTCTCGTGACAAAAGAAAAATAATATGAATACTTCCATCCATAAAATGACATCGCCGTATGTCTATGTACCTTTATATGTCTATGTACGTTGACGTATGACGTTCCGACGTCATCGCGTACGTCTTTGTTTTCCCCACGTGACAGTCTGCTCCATAGATATCTATATATAATGTCTATGGTCTGCTCCGTCGTCCTCGTCCCACAACTATTCTCCGAAAGGTAAAATAAAATAAATAAAACTATTCTCCGAAAGGTCCTGATTGTAACGCAAGTAACGAATGTAAGGTTTTGTTAGTAACTGTAATATATTTCAGGCATTTTCAAAGTACAGTAGTGCGTTACACTACTACGTTACTGAAAAATGTAATGTCATTAACGCGTTACTAAGTAACGCGTTACACCCAACACTGATTATCAGTATCTCTACAAATCAGTCTTTTGACATCATTTGTAACCACTGAAAGAAGAACTATTCTTTCCCATTCCCAGCTTGGCCATTGCTTGGGGATTTAGTTTGGTTGTTCAGTACTGTAATTACAGTTTTTGGCACCACCATATCAGAGAGTCAGAGAGTCAGAGAGTCTTTATTGTCATTTGCACCGCATGTGGTACATGAGATGAAAACGAGATTATGTACACGAGGTCCCAGTTACATCCAACAACAAATGAAAGAGAAAAACAGTAATAACATCGAGAACTAACTAAGAAAAACATCAACTAGTAATACACTAAGCCTAATATAGTGGGAATAAACAGCAGCACGAACATGAGTTTGTATGAGCAGATGGTCACAGATGAACACAGATGAACACAGCAACAAGAAAACATATCAGCATCACCATGATGTGATATTTTGCAGTGTTTATTTTAATTTTATTTTTATTTATTCATGAGTCTAACAGCCTCAGGGTAGAAGCTGTTCCTCAGTCTAGTGGTTCTACACTTGATGCTCCTCAACCTCCGTCCTGAGGGGAGTGGGGCAAAGAGTGAGTGTGCTGGATGAGTGAGGTCTTTCATGATACAGGTGGCTCTTTTCCTGCATCTAGAGGTGTAAATGTCTGTGATGGTGGGGAGACTGACTCCAACAGACTTCTGTGCAGCCTTCACCACTCTCTGCAGAGCTTTCCTCTCTTCAACTGTGCAGCCTCCATGCCACACGTTGATGCTGGAGCACAGGATGCTCTCCACTGCACACCTGTAGAACGAGGTGAGAACTGGGCTGCTCAGACCGGCTCGTCTCAGCCGTCTGAGGAAGTAGAGTCTCTGATGACCTTTCTTGATCAGGCTGGTGGTGTTGTTGCTCCAGCTGAGGTTATCATTCATGTGTACACCCAAGTATTTGTAGCTGGAGACCACTTCCACTGCAGACCCACCTATTATCAGTGGGGCATGGGTGTGTTTGTTCCTTCTGAAGTCCACAATCATCTCCTTTGTCTTCTTCACATTCATGTGAAGATTATTCTCTTTGCACCAGCTCTCCAGGTGTTCCACCTCCTGTCTGTAGCTGGACTCATCATTGTTTGTGATGCATCCCACCACCGCTGTATCATCTGCAAACTTAACAATATGACAGCCTGGAAGTGTGGCTGTACAATCATATGTGAGCAGAGTGAACAGAAGGGGGCTCAGCACACATCCCTGAGGAGAGCCAGTGCTGAGGGTTATGGTGGAGGAGGAGAAGTTGTGGATCTTCACGGACTGTGGTCTGTCTGTTAAGAAGTCTAGTACCCAGTTACAAATAGAGGGGCTTAGTCCAAGTGTAGATAGTTTGTCTATCAGAGTTTGGGGGACAGAGTTTGGGATATGGCACCTTCCTCAGGGAATAATCTGAATATATATGAGGTATAGACAAATCTTTCATGGAGTGCTCTTAATGTTTTCACTGGAACAGAAATGGTTAACAAGAAATTCCAGTAACGCAAAGAAATAAGACAAAATGATTGGATATCTCAGGAATATTCCCCTCAAACATATTTAAAGAAGAGCCTTTGGTTCAACTTTATTCTAACCCACAGATGTACAGATCACAAAACAAAAATTACACTTTAAATCAAAGCTAAACTAACATATGTATACAAGAAACAAAACCCACACATCTTAATTGAACAATAAAAGTAGACACGAGTGCAAATACATCAAATGATTAAGAAAAATATATAATTTTAAAAATAAACATTGTTGTAGGATCTGGTTCATCAGATTTAATTCAGTGTATATAGCACCAAGTCACAACAGAAGTCGTCTCAGGCCACTGAACAGAAATATTCATTTATAAAATAAGTTAACACAAACATCCATCCATCCATTATCTTTTACCCGCTTCTTCCATTTTGGGTCACAGGGGTCGCCGGTGCCCATGTCCAGCAATCACTGTGCTAGGGGTGGGGTACACCCTGGACGGGTTGCAAGTTCATCACAGGACCACATAAAGACAAACAACCATTCACTCTCTCACTCACACCTGGGGACAATTTAGAGTTAAATCAGCCTAAAATGCATGTTTTATGTCTGTGGGAGGAAACCGGAGTACCCGGAGAAAACCCACACATGCACAGAGAGAGAACATGCAACTCCACCCAGAAAGGCCCCTGGTTAACAGAAACATTCATATTTAAAAATATTTAACATTATTTATCTGAGGAGCAGACTGCTTTGAGTTTAACTCATCGCAGAATTCTCACTCGGTGAACTAAAGTTAAATAAAAGTTCATTAGAATGATTTTGTATTCTGGACATGCCTCCAGAACCCGTCCTGAAGTGCGGTGCAAATCCAGGCTGATCTGAGCAGGGCTGAGTAGGAGTGGTGCAAAAGGGGCATTAGTGGGTCAACCAGTTTGATGGTGATAAGATGGTTTCTGGAGTCCGCCCTCTGTCGACTCCTCTGAGGCAACCATGGCCAAAGTGGTTCAAAACATCTGCCAACAATATATGTGCAGTTTATTACGTAAATACTTTGTTAGTTTGGCGAGATGTTCAAACGTTAACTGATAGCTCATAAGAAACTAAAGTTTTACAACTTTGTGGCACAGACCTGGATTTTAGTCCTTAGAGCAGTGGTTCCTCCTTACCCTGGTACTTGAGAAACACTATTCTACATGTTTTAGTTGTTCATGTTTTAGTTGTTCATGTTTTAGTTGTTCATGTTTGCACCAACAACAATCTTATATAAGCTTGGGGTTTGTGGTTTGTGCAGCTTAATGGTGAATCCAGACCGAATGCGTTTTCTACTGCAGGAGCGTCCGGTTTACATGCAAAGTCAATGGGGGACGCACCTCCAGGCGCCTCCTGGCGTCTGGCGTCACGTCACGTGCGTGTTGAGCGTGCTGGAAAGCGTTTTCCGTGCACGTGAACCCGCGTCAGCCTCCAAAGCCCGCCTCCAACATGCTGAAGATTTTCGCCGTTCAAACTCGTGAACGCGTGTCCGACCAATCAGGAGAGTCGGGTGGAGGAGAAAGGGGGAGTCCGCTATGTGACGCGGAAACGAGGGGGCGGGGGTAATGCGCAGCTATGTGACGTATTGTTTGAGGGACACAGGAAAGACCCGCGAGGTCGTGGACTATGGAAGAGAAACTCATTGTAGCTGTGTGTTCGCGACAATTCCTTCACGACCAGTCAAGTCTGCTCTACAGGGACAAAAATAAAAAGCTCCTTGCCTGGCGGAGTGCAGAGAGGAACTCGGTGTACCGGTAAGCTCCTCCCCCCCGCCGCCGCAACGCAGCCACAATTTCACGTTCTGGTTTGGACACCACTGGGTCCAGTGCGTCCACTTGCGTGCGTGTTGAGCTTTTTTGCCGTTGAAATCGCGTTCGGTCTGGATGTACCATAACACCACAAGCCAATCAGCCTCATGGAAGTTCTCATGGTCAGAGCATGCATGAACCTGCTCCAGTTCTGCATAAGCCTCTTAATCACCCATTCAATCAAATCAGGTGTGTCAAAGCAGGGAAACAACTAAAACATGCATGTGTTCTTCCTACCACTGTTCTAGAGATATGATATTCATGACTGAGCCAAATCTTTTCAATGACTCTTTACAACAAACACTAGGAGCTGAATCACAGAGAGTTGAGAGACTCTTCTTGTTTCATTTTCTTTCTCCTCCTGATTTCTTTGTGTTTTCCTCCTGAAATGCAAACACACAGACTGCACCACATATGACCATGTGTTATGAAACTACTATTTAAAATTGAATGTCTCTTTGAAACAAATAGATCTTCAAGATCCGGTTGCCATCAAAGAGCCACATGTCCCATCTCTACTATTTCCCAGTAGAGCTGAGGTCAAAGCTTCGGGAAGACCATTCCTGAACCTGAATGTTTACTGTACATGTTTTATCTGTTTAGAAACCAGTTTAATACCTGTGTTTGGGATAATTGTCCTGTTGGAGCACCCAGTTTTGTTAATGTTTCAATGACCTAGCTGATGATTTCAGGTGAAGTAAAAAAAAAAAAAATGGATGAAGTTCTTGTTCTTCATTATATTGTCTAACTTGTGCAGTGCACTTATTGTAATGTGTATTGTATTAGTTAGAAAATTAGAAAGAGTTAGTCATTTTGTACTGTTGGTTGAAGATTATTATTGTTTAATCTGATTGTTGGAAAAAGTTGGTTGAAGATTATTATTGTTTACATGGTTGATTATTATTGTTTAATGTGATTGTTGGAAGTAAGGGGCAGATATAATAAGATTTATTCTTCTTTCTGCTACCTTTCTTTTTTATATATATTTTGTACATTATCATTTATGAGATTGTCTTGTATTGTTTCTTTTGTAAAAAAAAATGAACAAATTTAATACAAACATAAACATAAACACTTGAAGCACAGGCAGCAAAAAAGCCCCAACACATGCTACTACCACCATCATGCTTGATAGCTGGTATAGTAAGTTTTAGCTTTGAAAGACTCCTCTAAATAAACGTCCTATTATTGTAGCCAGATAACTCAATGTTTAATTCATCTGACCATAAAACTTTTCTCCAGTTGTTCATTTAGCATGACTGTGTTACACTGAAAGCATGAGGTTTTATTTTGATCAGCATCCTCCCAGTTCCCAAGAATGTAAAACTTGCCTCGCTGTGGACAGTAATGCTGGGGTTTCGTCAGTTTCCAGTTCATGCCAGTCGCGAGTCTTAGGGTTTCCCAGGTTGTTTCTGGACAACTTGAACAGCTTCTTTTCATCAGTTTAGATTTCCTTCCAGACTATGTAACATGTCCAAATACTTTATACTTACAGTTGTGTGAGGTGGTGACGCTAAAATGTGAAGCTGTTAAAAAAAAGAAGTCAACGCTTTAAAATACTTTTCAAACTTTTGTATGTTTTAGATTTTCTTAACATTTTCATTAACTTCCTTGGACTTTCACATTGTTTTGGTCCGTTTGATGAGTGGAGTGCAAATCATTTCCTTGGTGCCAAAAATGAAAAAGAAAAACTGTTGCAGTCAGAGATCTGATCACGAACAAGAAGTTATGAAGCTTTGGCCCCGTCACGTGTGGTGTATTTTTATTTTATTTAAATAATGGTGGACTCAATAAACATACAAGCCAAACTGCCTTTTGTGGTGATTTCATAAAAAAATAAAGAAATATAGAAATAAAGGACATGGGAACCGATCAAATCATATACAGTATTTAGATGCCATATATTGCAGGTCGTAGTCTGATTGAACTCAATGGGTCTGTATAATTTGCAGTCCAGATCAAACAGAGCATGGTGCTTATATAAGCTTGGGGTTTGTGGTTTGTGCAGCTTAAGACCACAAGCCAATCAGCCTCATGGAAGTTCTCATGGTCAGAGCATGCATGAACCCCAGAGGCACATCTGACATGGCTCTCTGAGCCACATCCATCCAAATACTGGGAACACAATAACAAGATCTTATTATCCAGCAGTCAATTAAATAAATAAACAAATAAATAACGTTATTTGCAAGTAATCATGACACTTCTTGTTTCGCAAGTTAGACATTTCCTTTGCAATTTGTACAAATGTACCAAAGGTTCTTTGAAATTATTAATATATTTAAATGTTTCTTTCAAAAAATAATATTACCACATTTTTACAAGATCCATCCATCCATCATCTTTACCCATGTCTTCCTTTTTAGGTCACTGGTGCCCATATCCAGTCATCACTGTGTAAGAGGAGAGGTACACCCTGGACAGGTCTCCAGAATTGAACCAGCGACCTTCTCGCTGAGCGGCGGCAGCTCTACCACAGAGCCATGGTTCTGCCAGATTTAGATGAATCTATTCATTTATTTGAACTTATATATTACTTTTGACCCAGTATGTTATAAATTATACAATAAATCTAAACGTGTGCACCCAGTTCATTGAAGCTATATGTTGTACAATCATTATGCTTTGAAAGAAAAGGGTCAGACAGAGTGAGATGGAGGAGGTTAAGTTGCTGTGGCGACCTCTGAAGAGGAAACAGCCGAAGGAAGAAGAAAATGATTTACCGGTACATAGAATCCTATGCTTATTTAAAAGCAACAACAGTTGTATCAAGCTGTAAAACTTCCAGCACATACTGGGGCTCATCTAGCAATAATTTAATATGATGAAATGACCATGTAAAATGTATATGATTAGCTTGCAAGTTTTGGGATGGCAGTAATCCACTTTGAAGCGAAGGAATAAAGGAAGTTATGGTTCACGTCACTATTTCTTTTTAATGGAACCAAGTTAAATACTCCACATATTGCCTTTAGAGTTTAGCACCTTCAGCTTTATACAAGATGATTAACAGAGTGGTGCATTTGTACAATAAAAAAAAAAAACAATCAAACTCAAATTTCAAGCATTTCATTTTAGTTTAAATGGGCGCTGTAGTGTAGATTTGGCTCTCATGGCTTTTGCAACATTTCTTTAAAAAAACATCGATATCACAGAGTGGCCGATAAACTGTGGTTTTACTGTAATCAATTAATTTCCATCACTGCTTGTATTTTTCTGAAAGATCTTGGGCCTGCAGACAGGGAGATGTGGGGCCTCCAGGAAAATGAAATGAAAGAAAGGAGGAGTGTGGAAGACGGATGCATGGATGGATAGATGGATGGCAGGTAGTTTTAGCAACATTCCAACAGCAGACTGGCCTCATTGTCCCGTGTGTGTGGGAACCTTTGAACACTTCCTTTAAGAACGATTAAATGGAAACCCAAGACGCTGGATTACTGACCCTTCTCATGTTCACCTCAACCTGCTGTAGATCAAGCCGTTCTACCCCCCACCCCACCCCATCCTCTAACACACACACAACTGCAGGCGCACATACACAACTTCAGGAAGTAAAGCAGTCATGCATTTGTGACATAAACAGTGGAAACCGATGAGCACTTTGTGATCCTTGCAGCTAGTGGTAATACTCAGAGGACTTTTTAGTCGCAGTTTGTTGCTTTTAGTGCAGGGTTAAAGCAGCTGTCAGATTTGTCCATCCATCATGCAGAACACGGCCAAACTCTGGTCCAGAGCAACAAATCAGCATCTGACAGCTCCCAGAGCTGGACTCATGAAGATGTCTTTGACCCTCACAAAACTTGGTGTAACAAATTACGACAAAAAGAAAAAAAAAAGAAAAAAAAAAAGAACCAAGTAGCTAAAGCCATTTCAGGTCCAAACTGGTCTTTGGTTGGATTTTTATTCAAGTCGCTTCAGATAGTTGTACTGATGCATGCTCATTAATCCAAAGGACCTGACTCAACCTTCTTAGGTTGCTTCAGACAGTTCTTCTAAAGATAAAGGGCAGCATCACTTCTGCTTTTCCTTTACGGGTTGCGGGGGTCACTCGTGTCCACATCCAGCAGTTACTGTGCGAGAGGAGGGGGACACCCTGGACAGGTCTCCAGTCCATCACAGGGACACTTAGAGACAAACAACCATTCACTCTCTCACTCACACCTGGAGAAAATTTAGTTACCAGTCAGTCTAACATGCATGTTTTTGGTTACCACATCTCCCATTTATCTATAATCATGATGGTCCTGCATGCTCTTCTGGGTGCAGAGGCATCAGATTCACTCGAAACTGCGTGCATATGACTGACCAGTGCATGTGTCAAAGTAAACAAAGCACCCTTTCCATGACCCACTTATGGGATAGACATTTTCAAAACTGTACTTCAGATTGCCTCCAAAATATTGGAGCATGCATATTGGTTACAGTGCATACATCCCATATGTGTCAGGTTCTGAGTATTGAATATGAATGTTGAATTTTAGGTTGAATGAAAAATATCGACATTTCAGGAGGGTTGAAGCAGATGGTGGGGTTTGGTGGTGCAGAGAAGGCAACCCTGTCATCGGAAGGTCGCTAGTTTAACCCCCTGGAC
>JBBPBX010014359.1:27862-41595 GCA_038048925.1 Garcialebias charrua
CAAAATTGTGCAGGCATCTGTTTGAACAGCTAAGTGGCAGCCGTGGGTCCTACGCATAATTTCTTAATAAAGATATCTAAAAATGGCATTATGACTAGTCATAATTACGTTTGAGATATCTTGAATTGTCATTGCGGATGTTTGACACTTGGACTAGTCACAATGTAAATACAGATATCTTAAATTAACATTCTGACTAGTCAAAATGTAATTGTGACTAGTCAAAACTCATTTTTAGATATCTAGAATGTAATTACGGATAGTCAGACTTCACAATTTAATAATAATAATAATAATAATAATAATAAATTTAATTTATAACGCACTTTTCATTAATGAAAATCTCAAAGTGCTACAAAGTGCAACAGAATTTAAACGTCAATAAAACAAGTAATAAAACAAGTAAAATCAATAACAGTATCAACTAAGATCAAAGGTAGAATCATGAGGAGGCAGAGTATGCTCGGTTGAAAAGGAAGGTCTTCAAGCCGCTCTTAAAGTCAACCAGTGACTGTGGGGCTCTCAGGTAGTCATGAAGAGAGTTCCACAGGTGGGGAGTAGCCACACTGAAAGCCCGGTCTCCCATGGTCCTTAATTTGGTTCTCGGAATGTGAAGGAGATTACTGTTCTGTGACCACAGAGATCGGGTGGATGAGTATGGAATAAGAATGTCCTTTAGATAATCTGGTGAAGTTCCATGTAAGCATTGATGTGTAATGAGAGCAGTTTTGTACTGAATTCTGTAGGCGACAGGAAGCCAATGGAGGTTATGGAGAATGGGCGTAATATGTTCAAATTTACGAACTCTCAACAAGATCCTAGCTGCACTGTTTTGAATATATTGAAGCTTCTGAAGGTATTTGCCAGGGATTCCAATAAACAGGGAGTTGCAGTAGTCGAGCCTGGAGGAGACAAAAGCATGGACGAGCTTCTCAGCATCGGAAAAAGTTAGGGATGGGCGAAGTCTGGAGATGTTTCGAAGATGGAAGAAACAAGTTTTAAACAGAAGCTTAATGTGATTTTCAAATGTAAGATTGGAGTCCATTTTTATTCCAAGATTTGTAACAGAGGTGGAGAGGGGGATGTCTTGTCCAGAAAAGGAAATTGTTGTTATAGGAGATGTTTGTACCTGGTGAGGGGTGCCAATCAGTATGGCCTCAGTCTTGGAGCAGTTTAATTGAAGAAAGTTCTGATTCATCCATGCCCTTATGTCCTCCAGGCAGGCAGAGAGGGCAGTGAGTGAAGATGGAGATGACAAGGCGGAAGATGAGGATGCTCCAGTCCTGATGTAAAGCTGTGTATCGTCGGCATAACAGTGAAAAGAAATGTTGAACTGATTAATAATTTGACCTAAAGGCAGCATGTAAAGGGAAAACAGCAGGGGCCCCAGAACCGACCCCTGAGGGACACCACAGGAGACACAGACTGTCTGGGACGTGGCATTGCCAAGACTAACACATTCCAGCCTATTGGAGAGGAAAGATTTGAACCAGTCCAGGACAGTGTCACAGAGACCGACCTCCACATGAAGACGGTGGAGGAGGATACTATGGTCCACAGTGTCGAAGGCTGCAGTGAGGTCAAGGAGGACAAGGATGGAGGGAGAACCAGTGTCAGCAGCCATGAGGACATCATTGGTAACTCTCAGCAATGCAGTCTCAGTACTGTGAGCTGCCCTGAATCCAGACTGGAACTTCTCATACAGGGAGTGTTGTTGTAAGTGATCCTGCAGCTGAGCAGCAACTGCTTTCTCCAGCACTTTAGACAGAAAAGGGAGGTGTGAAATTGGGCGGTAATTAGAAAAAATGTCGGGATCCAAATTAGATTTTTTCAGAAGAGGCCTAATGATGGCAGTTTTTAGAGGCAGTGGAACATGACCAGATTGTAGAGACTGATTTATTATTTGAGTGATAAGTGGGCCTATTGCAGAGTGATTGGATTTTATGAGAGACGAGGGGAAAGGATCCAGGGCGCAGGATGAAGGCTTCATTTTCTTGATGATGGACTCCACCTCACTCTGAACAACTTCATCAAAGCTGCTCAGGGTCCCAGAATGCAGACGGGTAGATGGCACACTGAGAACAGGGAGGTTGTGGAGCTGAGATCTGATAGTGTCAACTTTGTTTTTAAATGACGAAAGGAACAGGTCGCATTTTTGAGCAGAGTCCTCAGGAGTTTGTTTAATGGGATTAAGCAGACGAGTTATTGTGGAGAAGAGCTGTTTAGAGTTTCCAGGGCAGGTGTTGATGATGTTAGAATAATATTTGGAGCGTGCTTCTTTAAGAGAATAGGCGTACGCTTTCTGATGTTCTTTATATGCCTGCTTATGTACAGAGAGACCAGATGATTTTACACGTCTCTCAATAGCACGGCCAGTTGCCTTCATCCTGCGCAGCTCACCAGTGTACCAGGGGGCTGAACGGGAGAAAGACACCAGTCTTGACTTCAAGGGGCGTGTAGGTCCAGGAGCTCCCGGAGAGATTGGTTGTAGTAATCCACAGAGTCATCTGCAGATGAATGATTGACAACGGTCAGGGCGTGAAGATCAGCAGACAGAACATCAGGGGAAATGTTTTTAAAGTCATAGAACTGAATGGGTCGTATTGGGTTTGAAGCAGGCGAAGATGAAGGCACTTCCATGGAGATGACCCTGTGGTCTGAGATACCCAAGTCATATACAGATAAGTTATTGATGAGTACAATGTCTGTAATCACCAAATCCAGAGTATGTCCCCTGCTGTGTGTAGGGGCGTCAACGTGTTGAGTGAGATTAAGAGAGTCCAAAAGAGACTTAAAATCTGTTGCCAGAGGTGAAGAAGAATTGTCCATGTGGATATTTAAGTCGCCAAGAAAAATGGTCTTCACAGGGGAGGTGCAGAAAAAAGTGAGGAGGTCATGCATCTCTGAGTTAAATGAAGCATGTGGTTTGGGAGGCCTATAAATTAATATAACATTCATCAGAAGTGGGGCTTTGAAGCTGAAGGCCAGACATTCAAAAGAAGAAAAGTCCTGAGAAACCAGATGAGACAATTTTAAATTACTGCGATAAATTACTGCCAGACCACCACCACGGCCAGAGCTGCAGGCTCTCTGCAGATAACTGTATCCAGAGGGACACGCTTCGTTCAGAGAACTGAACACATCCGGTTTATGCCAAGTTTCTGTAAGGCACATGAGGTCCAAGTTCTTCTCCAGAATGTGATCATGAATTAAACAAGATTTGTTGGATAGTGACTGCACATTGAAAAGTTCTAATTTAATACCAGTTGGAATAGGAGTTTTTTGAACCGGTTTAAGCAGACTGAAGTCCACTCCACGTTTTCCTTGCCACTTCGTGCACTGTGGACTACAATGGACTACAGACGCAGCGTTCTGATGACCACATCGAGGTGGGACACGTGCAACGCGTCTCTCAGTCCAGACAGTACTAATCGAGTCAGAGTTCGGTTCAGAATAAACGATTTTCTTTCGAGAGCTTCTATGGATAAAACGAGGTCTACGCAGAAGTCCCAGTTGTTTGATGGTGGAAACAGAAAGAGGAATGGAGCAGTTGTTAAGATCAAACAACTCCGAAGAGGAGTAGGTTAACATCGTCAAGCCGGTGGAAGCTAACTCGGAGCTAGCCGCTAACAGCAGGCCCACGGCTCCAAAAAAGATATACAAGAAGCAGAAAGAGGTAACTTGAATGAGCATTACCTTGAAGGAGTACAGGAGGGAATTCAGAACAGTCCAAAGGACATAGGAAGTTGAGAGAGGTAGCGGGTAAGCGAAAAATAAATGCATCTGAGCTAGTGTAGGGATATATATACTAGTCAGTTTGCTGATTAGTACAATATTCCAGATGAAAGATTTGAGCAGATTTTGTCTGCACAGACTTATCATCAATATTCACGAGTTCACTCTTTTTCCGGATTAAATTGCTTGAATGTGACTAGACAAAATGTAATTTCACGAGAGACGTCAACTTATGTTGATCCACCAGAAGATGAATCTTTTATTGAGAAAATCATAAAAGTACATTAAACATTTGTATCGAGATTAGCTCTGATTTAATAACTACTGTAGACAAGAATTCAAATAGAAACAAAGTCTAACTTCCTCCTGGCACATTTACTTAAAAGTTTACTGGCTTAGTAAAAATAAGAATAAGGAGGAAGAAATGTGTGTGTGCATGGATGGATGTATGCTTTGTACCACTGCAAACCACATTTACCCTTGGGTATAAATAAAGTAACCTGAACCTGAACCTGAACCTGAAATGGAATGAAAGATAAGTTTAACAGAAGTTAATTATTTTGAAATGCAACAGGGTGACACTTTTCCCAAACGAGTCCGGCTGGACTTCCCGCACGCTCAGCATACAATCAACGACTCTTTACCTGGTGACGTGCACTTCTCTTGGAGAAAAGAGCTGAGAAGTTTGTGGACACTTAACGGACTGTGTTGTCCAGTAGACGTCCAGTTGAACTTCTGCTCTAGTATAAGTGATTCAACGAACGTGAAAAGTGCCTTTCCCGGCAGGAACCAGGCCAACGTCCTGACTGGGTTTCAAAATAAAACCTTCAGAAAACAAATTATTTCAGAACAGAAATGAGTGAGTTACAGCTGAGCTGTGCTGTAACCTTGGCTGACACGTCGGTCTAATTGACATTTGACGAAAACGTTCAAACCAGTTTCCAGAGAAGAACCAAGTTGTTCAGTTTAGTTCTCCCTTTGCACACTGAAGCCAAAACGGGAAGTAAGAGTTTTATATGGAGGGCGGGGTCAGCCCACTTCCTGAATGGTTATTGGCTGTTTTAACAAAATAAATGGAGTTACTCAGCAGTTCCCAGAGTTGAAAAACTCTGAAGGACACTAACGTATTGTGTTTAGACCAATGGCCAGATGGAGCTGTTAGTAAAAAGAATATTATGGCTAATTCACAGACAAAGCAGAGAAGAACCAAGTTAAAAGTTTACCCTAAACTGTGCCATAACTTTCAAGCATCCTCGTACTGCAGAATAACCCAGCATGAGAGTAACACTCATGTTAATAACAGATCAGAGTCAGAGTCAGAGTCAGAGAGTCTTTATTGTCATTTGCACCGCATGTGGTACATGAGATGAAAACGAGATTATGTACACGAGGTCCCAGTTACATCCAACAACAAATGAAAGAGAAAAACAGTAATAACATCGAGAACTAACTAAGAAAAACATCAACTAGTAATACACTAAGCCTAATATAGTGGGAATAAACAGCAGCACGAACATGAGTTTGTATGAGCAGATGGTCACAGATGGTCACAGATGAACACAGCAACAAGAAAACATATCAGCATCACCATGATGTGATATTTTGCAGTGTTTATTTTAATTTTATTTTTATTTATTCATGAGTCTAACAGCCTCAGGGTAGAAGCTGTTCCTCAGTCTAGTGGTTCTACACTTGATGCTCCTCAACCTCCGTCCTGAGGGGAGTGGGGCAAAGAGTGAGTGTGCTGGATGAGTGAGGTCTTTCATGATACAGGTGGCTCTTTTCCTGCATCTAGAGGTGTAAATGTCTGTGATGGTGGGGAGACTGACTCCAACAGACTTCTGTGCAGCCTTCACCACTCTCTGCAGAGCTTTTCTTTCTTCAACTGTGCAGCCTCCATGCCACACGTTGATGCTGGAGCACAGGATGCTCTCCACTGCACACCTGTAGAACGAGGTGAGAACTGGGCTGCTCAGACCGGCTCGTCTCAGCCGTCTGAGGAAGTAGAGTCTCTGATGACCTTTCTTGATCAGGCTGGTGGTGTTGTTGCTCCAGCTGAGGTTATCATTCAGGTGTACACCCAGGTATTTGTAGCTGGAGACCACTTCCACTGCAGACCCACCTATTACCAGTGGGGCATGGGTGTGTTTGTTCCTTCTGAAGTCCACAATCATCTCCTTTGTCTTCTTCACATTCATGTGAAGATTGTTCTCTTTGCACCAGCTCTCCAGATGTTCCACCTCCTGTCTGTAGCTGGACTCATCATTGTTTGTGATGCATCCCACCACCGCTGTATCATCTGCAAACTTAACAATATGACAGCCTGGAAGTGTGGCTGTACAATCATATGTGAGCAGAGTGAACAGAAGGGGGCTCAGCACACATCCCTGAGGAGAGCCAGTGCTGAGGGTTATGGTGGAGGAGGAGAAGTTGTGGATCTTCACGGACTGTGGTCTGTCTGTTAAGAAGTCTAGTACCCAGTTACAAATAGAGGGGCTTAGTCCAAGTGTAGATAGTTTGTCTATCAGAGTTTGGGGGATCATGGTGTTGAAGGCAGATGTGAAGTCCACAAAGAGCAGACGCACGTATGAGTCCTTCTGATCCAGGTGGGTGAGAGCAGTGTGGACCACGGAAGAAATGGCGTCCTCTGTTGATCGGTTCTCACGGTATGCGTATTGATGAGGGTCCTCATTGATGTTGACGGTTGCCTTGATGTGGGACATGACCAGTTTCTCAAAACATTTAGCGACTATCGGGGTGAGGGCCACCGGTCTATAGTCATTCAGACCAGTCACTGTGGAGCTCTTTGGGACTGGGATGATGGTCGCGGTCTTCAGGCAGGTGGGAACTGACTCCAGTGCAAGTGAGGTGGTGAAGATGTCAGCCAGCACCTCACAGAGCTGGTCCGCACATTCCTTCAGAACTTTCCCTGGGATGTTGTCTGGTCCGGTTGCTTTATGAGGATTAATCTTTCTGAGACTGCCTCTCACTTCTGCTGCGGACACCCTGAGATGCTCTTCATCTGGTGATGAGGTGAGTCTGGTGCTAGCTGGTCTGTTTGGATCATCAAAACGTGCATAAAACTTATTGAGGGCATCAGGCAGAGATGGGTCCCTGGGGCATTGTTTGTTTTTGCCTTTGTAGTCTGTTATGCATTTAATACCCTTCCACATGCTCCGTGGGTCTTGTGAGGTGAACTGTCCCTCGATCCTCTGTGCATACGTGGCCTTGGCCTTCTTAATGCCATCCTTCAGTTCATTCCTGCTCTTTCTCAGTTCCACTTTATCTCCTGACTTGAATGCAGTGTCTCTGGCTGCTAGCAAGGCGTGAACTTCTTTATTTAACCAGGGTTTCCGGTTCGGGTAGGATTTCACATATTTTTTTATGGATACATTTTCAGAGCATGTACTGATGTAACCCAGGACTGAGGAAGCGTACAATTCCATGTCCACTGAACTACCATCAGTGGCTGCTTCTCTGAAAACAGACCAGTTTGTCCTCTCAAAACAGTCTCTCAACATGGGGGAACTATCTTGAGGCCAGATTGTTATTTCTCTTTGTTCCGGCTTCCGGCGCCTGAGTGGAGGGAGTTCTCTTGGCGCCAGAATCAGAGAGTCGTGATCGGAAGATCCGAGCGCTGGGCGTGTCTTCGCCGTGTATGCCCCCTTTACATTTGTGAAGACTTGGTCGAGTGTTTTATCTCCTCTCGTGGCTGCGAAGACGTTCTTATTGAAGGCTGGGAGGGACACCTGGAGATCCACGTGATTGACGTCCCCGCAAACAATGAAAAGCCCCTCAGGATATTTACATTCCAGCGAGGTGAGTAAGTCGTGAATCTCTCTCTGGGCGTCGTTAGCATTAGCATCGGGTGCTATGTAAATAACGCTGATTACGATCACTGAATAGTCACGTGGCATATAATGCGGCCTACATCTTATTGTGATCAACTCCACGGCAGCTGAACAAGCTCTTTTTATCACAGCACAGTTCGTGCACCAATCTTTGTGTACGTAAATACAAACACCACCACCTCGCGTTTTCCCCGTAGTCTCGAAGCACCGGTCTGTTCTGAAGAAGAGCCGGTCGTCCAGCTCGTAAACAGAGTCTGGAGTCTCCTCAGAAATCCACGTTTCCGTAAGACAAAGCACGGAACATCTTCTCATCTCCTCCGACGTGGTCACCCTCAAACGAAGTAGATCCATCTTGTTGTCGAGTGAGCGAACGTTAGACAGGAAAAGAGCCGGCATCGGGGGTTTACCGGTTTTAGCGTCTTTCCGCATTCTCGTCATAATTCCTGCACGACAACCCCGCTTCTTTTCCCGTGAGCATCGCTTTCTTTTCTTTCCCCTGGAGTGCATCTGCTTCCAGAAGGACGTTTTCAGCAGGTCCAATCTTCCGAGTTCTGATTTGAGTTCGTTGCTGATTTCAGCTGTGCCCTGTGGTAAATCCGCTCCAATTCTTAACAGATCAGTTCGGCTGTAATTCACCCGCAAAACACGCGCAGAGTCAGGTACAAAAACACTTTTAAAATTACTAAAAACTAGAGATGATCCGGGAACTCGTGAAGCTGCGGCTGCACTGAGCGCGGCCATCTTGCAGGGAGGCGTCCTAATCAGATGCCTGAACCACCTCAGCTGACTCCTTCATCATTAAATGAGAAAAATATACTGTTGATCAATTCTGAATTAACGCAAATTAAAAGAAAGTCTTTTCTGATTGATTTGTGTCTCTTAATTCAAAATAAATGTAACAAAATAGTGTCCACTTGTCTCCTTGAGAGCTCAAGAAAAGTGTAACACTCAGAGTTTCAGAGAGATGTGAAAAGGTTTAAATCCAGTAACGGACATGGAGGGCTGTATCACTACACTAGCGGGAGGTTGACAGCTCCCGCTACTAAAATTCTGGTTTGACTAGTAAAGTTTTCTATCTAATGAACCTTGCAAACAAGTCAAATATTGGCTTCGCCGTGCTCTCCCATCCTGAGCAAGCACAATGGCATCAGTGGAAAGGAAAAACTCCCTTTTAGAAGGAAGAAACCTTTAGCAGAACCAGGCTTAGGACAGCGGTCATCTGCTTTGACCGGCAGCGTGTAACGTCTGTAGATCCACAACGTAGTCAGAAAAGACAGTTGCTCTAAAACTTAATCACATAAAGGTAGAAAGGTAGAAATGCCCGCGTCTGCTCACACAGGTGCTGAACACAGGTGCTGTACACAGGCTTGCGCCTGTCGCACTCTGTCGCACTCTGTGTTCGAGAAAGGTAGAAAGGTAGAAAGTTAGAAATGTCCAAAAAATGCCTGCGTCCGCTCACACAGGTGCTGTACACAGGTGCAGTACACAGGCTTGCGCCTGTCGCACTCTGTCGCACTCTGTCGCACTCTGTCGCACTCTGCGTTCGAAAAAGGTAGAAAGGTAGAAATGTCCAACATGGCTCGGTGAAAAAACAGCAGAAGGTAACAAAAAAGGCTTCAAGGAGCAAAAAGTACGAGGAGCAGCGGCAGCCAAGGTGCGTCCGCCCGCGTCCGCTCCCGGAAAGAAACTCTATTTTAAATTATTTAGCAACTGCTGCACCTTTGTGCAACCCATAATGCAGGATTTAATGTTAAAAGGGCTTGCCATACACCTCCACCCTCTTCATTTTCAAATTTCATTCATGTAGGGATTTTGGGTCTCAGGTATG
Organism: Garcialebias charrua; assembly: GCA_038048925.1. Classification (NCBI taxonomy): domain Eukaryota; kingdom Metazoa; phylum Chordata; class Actinopteri; order Cyprinodontiformes; family Rivulidae; genus Garcialebias; species Garcialebias charrua. The sequence continues at coordinate 37,277 of JBBPBX010014359.1, forward strand.
CTACAACAATTTTACATCTCTGTTGAACAGAGCTACCTGGGACTCAATTTTATTATAAACCTTAGACCAGGGGTGCTCACACTTATTCAGCATGCGAGCTACTGTAGTGGAACACCTGGGGCCTCATGTATCAATGGTGCGTACGCACAAAAACCTTGCGTACGCCATTTTTCACGCAAAACTCTGTATGTATCAAAACAGAACTGAACGTGGAAATGTGCGCAGTCCCACGCCAACTCCAGGGCTTGCGTACGCACGTTTCTGTGGTTTTGGTTCCATTGGCGACACTTAGAGGTGATTATGAGAAACTGTTCATGATGTGAAAATCCTTATTGTTCACACCAAACACACATGATTAACAATTATTACATCCACATGGACGCAATTAGATGAGTGGATACAAAAGCATGCGCAAAATAGTGGCAACAATATTGACAACAATGGCCTTAGCTTTATTAGAGGATATAGCAAATGGCGCTATACGCAGAGAGCGTGTCTTTCGAGACCGAGAGGATTTTCTGGCTCATGATGATGACTGGCTCATCAGTCGTTTTCGGCTTCCGAGGGCAGTACTTCTGCAACTGTGCTTAGAGCTACGACCGGTTTTGGAGCACCACACAGCCAGGAGCCGTGCGCTGCCTGTACATGTGCAGCTGCTGACAACACTGGGATTTCTTGCAACAGGGGCATTTCAGAGGGAGTTGGCAGACCGATCGGGACTGTGTCAGTCCACACTGAGCCGATCCATGCCAGCTGTGTGGGATGGACTTATCCGTATGTCACCCAGGTATATAACATTCCCATACAATGCAGCTGAACAGGCCAACATTAAAGCGCAATTTGCAGCGACAACCGGTTTTCCTAATGTAATCGGGGCTGTCGACTGCACACACATTGCTATAAAAGCACCATCACAGGATGAATATGTTTACGTTAACAGGAAACATTTTCATTCAATCAATGTGCAAATTATTTGTGACGCGCAAATGCGTCTAACAAACATTGTGGCGAGGTGGCCTGGCTCAACACACGATTCATTTATTCTAATGAACAGCATGGTTGGGAACAGACTCCAAGCTGGCACAGTGCGAGATGGTTGGCTTCTTGGTGAGTAAATTATTCTTTTTACATCCTTATAATCTCTTATGCGCATGGAACCTGTGCGCCCCCACATGTTGCCCTGTCTTTGAAGTTCCATTACTAGTCAGTGCTTCAAGTGATCAACTTTCTGTTAATGGCTGGTTAAAATGCAGTTTCAGAGCAGTCTACCAAGCCCTTGTTTGTTTCTGTGTATAGCGGTTCTGCAAATAAACACGTGCGTAAAGTGTGGAATGCGTCCGCCTTTCACCAGCGCACTGCTGCGTTCATTAACACAAAGTAACCCAAAAGCGCCGCATTACGAACTGATAAGCATCTGACTCTGCCCATTTGTAATTTATTATTTTTATTTCACAGGGGACCGTGGTTACCCACTAAAAACATGGCTCATGACTCCTCTCGCCAACCCCCACACTGAGCAAGAGCGGAGGTTTAATGACGTCCATTCCCGCAGCCGGTCAGTCATCGAGAGGACAATTGGCCTGCTAAAGGGACGGTGGCGCTGTCTGGACAGGACTGGAGGTCTGCTGCTCTATAGTCCTGTAAAAGTGTGCCGCATTGTGATGGCATGTGGCGTCCTCCACAATTTGGCACACGGACTTGACATACCACAGCCTGACATACGCTTGCCCCCACCAGAGGAACCAGAACCTGCACCCCTCAATGTACATCCCACCCAGGTAGCTATTAGGGCCCGGCAAAATGTGATAGCAAATATATAAAACAGGCAAGTACACATTATCACTTAATCAGTGCATTTAATGTTCTGTTAATGTCTGCGAGGACTCCGATCAGTTGGTCCAGGCGGTCATTGATGCCATTAATGCCGGAAACTATTTCCTGCTGTGTCTGCAGGACAGCTGTCGTCAGAACACGGCCAGTAGGACGGACATCAGCTGCTGGCAGGTGGGGTGTGCTGGATGTGCCCGTGGTGCCAGACGTTCCAGGGACACTGGAGGAGCATCCAAAGTCTGAGGCAGCAGACTGCGTGTCTTCTGTTTCATTCTCTGATGGCAAAATAAAATGTGTACATGTAAAAAATATATATAAATAAATCCCATGACTGAAGACTTTTTATTCTTATAGTCACCAGTATGAAAACAAGATATTTTATGGCATTTAGAATTAACACTGACTTATTTACTTACTTTGTGTACAATCCGAATCTCCCACATGCGGAGCCACTACACCTGTGAGGGCCGTGTCACCCACAATACTGGTAACCCTCTGGTCAAATGGAGTGATGTTGTCATCTCCTGTCCCCCCGCCTGTTTTCGTCACACTCTGGCAATGGGCAGCTGTCCTCTGTTTCATATCCACCTTAATATCTGACCACTTTTTTTTTTAGTTCTGCCGGTGTTCGCTGCTCTGACCCCACAGCATTTACAGCTTCACACAGGCTGTCCCACTCACGCCTTTTGCGCTTAGCTGTAACGCCAGAGGACAACGTGCCAAACAAAACTTTTTTCCGTGCCTCTACCTCACTCAGAAGTGTCTCCAGTTCATAGTCTGTGAAGTTCCTCTTTTTTCCACGTTTCGACATGATTTGCAATAGAGCAAAGACGACATTCCTCTGGTGCAGGGCATATTTAAATGAATTTGCATATTTATATGGAGGCGTGTCAAAGGCGGAGTCGGCCACACTCTCATGTGCGCTCTCATGTGCGCTCAATTCCACGTTGATTATGATATACAAAAGCAATGTGCGTGGATTCCGGCATACGCAAGTTTCATACATCTGGATTTATTTGTGCGTACGCCGTTTTCTGGATTTGACCGTACGTCACGTTTCAGTAAGAAGTCCACGCAAGTCTTTGTACATGAGGCCCCTGATCTCTGACTTTTTGGTTTTACACCTTTTCACATCTCTCTGAAACTTTGAGTGTTACACTTTTCTTGAAGTTCTCAAGGAGACAAGTGGACACTGTTTTATTACATTTATTTTGAATTAAGAGACACAAATAAGAAGAGACTTTCTTTAGTTTGTGTTAATTCAGAATTAATCAACACAATAACTTCAATATACTGTATTTAATATATAATAATATAATTTATAATATAATAAATATATATTTAATATACTGTATTGATCGTAGTTTATGCTGTTGGAATATCAGTCATTTCTTCATATGAGGAATCAAAGTATCACCTGTTATGCATATAAACAGTATATTCTTAATATGTGTATGATTTGACTAAGCTGGTGTATTTTAAATATGCCAAAGTGAAGAACAAGTCAGAATAACCTGTTATGGAAATGTTTAGAGACACTATGATCAAGTCATAGACTAAACTTGTCGTCTGTCTCCTTTTTCTAAAAACAAATCCATCTGTTCTGTCGCTGTTCTCAAAACTTTCTGCGTCTTGTTATGAAAACATTTTTAACTGACGTTTACCTGACGTCAACAAATCTCCTTCTTACTCTGGTCACAAGAGCCAATGAAACGGAGAGGAAACTCTGACGTCAGGTCCTGTCCCAGCTTCCTGGAACTTTGGAGTTCCTGGGAGAAGCTGAGATGTGAACTTTCTCTTTGAAGCTGTCTTCAGCAAGGTTCAACCAGCACGTCAGCTGTGAACCATTCGAGTGTCACAGCTCCAAGCTATGAACTCTTTCTGGAAGTTGTTATCTTGAAAACCAAACCGAAGCTGAGGGCATTACTCTGGGAGGCAGAAGCAGACCTCACGAGACCGTGGCAAGATGAAATTTGTCGCCTGTAAAACGCAGCAGGGCATGCGCGTATGGCTTGACTAATTTACCGGAGTCGAGACAGGAAAATCTTCACAAAGGTAAAAGTCGTGTTCATCACGGTACGGACGTCCAGCCGAACCCGACCAAAGGATGTGTTGTCTCTGGTTAAAACATCTCAAGATAAGACTTCAACCATTTCCCTTTCATCCTTAAACTTCCTCCTTAAACTTTCTCCTCTTAAAGTTTATTTCTAAAAGTAAAACTGTAAGTTTGTGTCGCAGAAATAAGTTAATATAAGACCCATTAACTTGTGTTCTGTTGTTCCTATGTTTAAACAAGTGGATGGACCGTCTGATCAGCACCTGTAGCACCCCCCAAAAAATTGAGTGGAGTCCTTTGAGACCATCCTGCCATCCCCACAACAGGGTCTTGCTCCCCAGAATGGATTAGCAGAACTCCTGATGAAGGACGTAATTTCCAGGGTACACCATGGGTGGGGGTGGTGGTGGTGGTGTGTGTGTGTGTGTGTGTG
>JBBPBX010014360.1:11726-40829 GCA_038048925.1 Garcialebias charrua
AGCATACTCTTCTAGAAGCTTTATAGAATCTTCTCGAAGCCCTTCAGACAAAGCAGTATCCCAAGTATCTTCTAAACAGAACTTTATTTTAGCTTCTTGAAAAGCTCTCCTTACCAAGATGGCACCTTTTTGCTTGGCAGGAGTCACAAGGCCTAGTGGGTCATACAGGCTGGAGACTTGGCTCAGAAGTTCTCTTCTGGTGAGTGGATCAGGGGTTTGGTTTCTGACTTCTTCTCTGAGCAGGTCTTGACCAAGACGCATTTTCTTCTTTTTCTTTGAGAAGTTCACTGCAACCATGACATTGAGCTTGTCATTGTCAATGGTGTAACCAAGGCCTAGAGCTTTGTTGTCATTTTCTGCCAGTTGGTTAGGCAGGATCATGGTGATTGGCTCTGTCCTGACTATTTTTGTTGTCTCACCTTTGGGACCTTTCCTCCCACTTTGACTGGAGTAGACCCAAGGCTTCATGTAGAATTGTCCGGCTTTCAGAATGTGCTCGACGTTGGTCGTGAGGCGTTTCAGATGCTCAAAGTCATTGTGTGAAGTCAGGATGTCATCGACATAAGTATCCTCCTCTAGCACACGTCTTTCTTCTTTAAAGCGCTTGAATGCAGGTAAATTTGCGGTTTCTCGCATGGCAACTTGGGCTATGCAACCAGCAGGTTTATCTCCAATGTTGACTCTGGTTATAGCATAATCTTCTATTTCTGCGTCTTCAGTGTCACGCCACAAAAACCTGTGCAAGTGGACCTCTCGATCTTCCAACCAGACAGAATTGTACATCTTACGAATGTCACCAAGCGCAGCATAGACACCAGTTCTGAACCTCAGCAGGACAGCTCTAATCGGGTTCAGGACGTCAGGACCTTTGATGAGGATCTCATTCAAACTGAGACCTTTGTACGTTTGGCTACTATTCCACACCAATCTCACTGGAGTAGAGACAGAGTGTGGATTTGGTGCGATGAGGTGGCTGATGTACCACACTGGTCCAGTCCAGCTCTGCAGGATGTCTTTGGACAACTTCATAGCAGCTCTGCGATGCACCATCTCATGGACTTGTGAAGCGTAGGTCTTCTTCCACTCAGGTTCTTTTGACAATTGTTTTTCAGTTCTGAGGAATGTTGCTTCAACTGCTTTTTTGTTGTTTGGTAAAGTTGCTGGATCTACAGCCCATGGATACTTGGTATGCCAGTGTGGTTCGGCACAATGTTTATCTCCAGTCACATACGTCAGTCCATTTCTTATGATCTCCAACTCCTTTTCTTCTACGAGAGTAATTTCTTTCCCTCCTGGCTGGCAGCTTCCACACCGACATCCACCACATCTCGGCTCACACGCAGCCCCAATACTTTCCCATTTCCACCACTTGAGAAAGTCTTTGCTACTGGTGGTTGTATTGGACTGGGTCTTGAGATGTTCTGGATAGTGGCAGTAAGTTAGATCTTTGGTGAGTTCTTGATACTCAACTGCTGCAGCTCTCATGGATCGGGCGAAGTGAGTCTTGGATGTGTGAGCTACTAGTGTGGCTTCTTCAAAGAGATCTGGGTGCGTTCCCCCGATGGTTTTGCCGAGTGGACCGTCCCAGAGCACCAGGTCACCAATGGAGCGGACTTTCTGGGGCACCAGCTGGCCTTCTTTGTGACTGATTAGAAGCTGGATCTCTCTGGGTCTGATGAGTTCTTGGAGGGGAACATCAGAAAAGATCTTTTGTAACTTATAAGCTGGAACATGCTCGTGGACTTCTGCAATGTTGTCGAGTCCATAGCAGATTAGCTGATGAGCCTTTAGCGTCCCTCTTGAAGTGTTGACACGAATCTTGATGAAGTACCGTTTGGTTGCAACGGTCACCTTCATCCCGCCGACGCCATGAACGACGAGTGTGGAGTGTGTGTGTGGTGCGCACGGTGTGGGCGGCGCCAGGTTGCCGTGACAGACGCTTTTAATATTATTCAGTCACGGCTGCAAAAACTTAGACTGGTCCTAAATGCCGACAAAAGCAAGTGCATGGTTCTTGCCAACAGAAAGCAGCAACCAGAGAACCCACCTCAAATTGGAACCCAAGAGGGAAAACAAATAGAAATGGTCTCCACCTACAAATATCTAGGTTTCAACATTGACACTGAACTGTCTTTTAAAACCCACATCTCCAAAATGGCCACTAAACTGAAACTGAAGCTAGGTTTCTTCTTCAGAAACAAATCCTGCTTCTCATGCAAAGCCAGGAGAACATTAGTAGCTGCAACATTCATGCCAATACTAGACTATGGTGACGTGCTGTACATGAGTGCTGCATCAAAATACCTACAGTCCTTAGACTCCATTTACCACGGTGCCCTTCGGTTCATTACTGACTCCAGTTATCGCACTCATCACTGTGAGCTTTACGTAAAATCTGGCTGGTCATCTCTCAGCACTCGCAGATACACTCACTGGATATCCTTCATCTACAAGACCCTCCTAAACCTAGTCCCGTCATACCTCACCTCCTTAATACAAACATCACACAGTCATTACTCCCTGCGCTCTAACGATTTAGTCCTCCTGTCAGTTCCTCCTGTCAGAACTGAACTAGGAAAAAGAGCATTCAGCTTCGCCGTCCCCTCAGCCTGGAACAACTTACAGAAAGATCTGAAACTATCAACATTCATCTCTCCTGGATCCTTTATGTCAACCGTAGTAGAAAATGTCATCAAGAAACTTGACCATTGCAGATGTTTCTAACCATTACTTATCCAATATACATGTCATTGTTGATTTTTTTAACTTTATTTACCCAACCGAGGTCTGTCTGCTTGTTTTGTATATAATGTATATAGAAATCTGTCATATCCTGTTGGTTTTGAACTGTCAACATCTGTTTACTGTGATTGTAGTTTTCTTTATTTTCTTTTGATAAGTGCAAATGCCTATTGCCAATGTGACGTGTGCTGCTGACCACTTGACCAGGTCACCCTTGTAAAAGAGATCTCGATCTCAACGGGCTCTACCTGGTTAAATAAAGGTGATTGATTGATTGATTGACTGGTAGGAGGATTATGGCATTGAGAGGAGAGCAGAGGTTCCCTTTCAGTCGTTCTCTCGGTGCAACACGATTGCTATGGGAATCAGCGCCTCCGCGCAGTTACCTGAAGTAATACACTCACGCCTTTACGGCTAGGGCGTCAGCGTCGCACCAGAGGCCCCGCCCTCTGGATATTTAAGCGGCTGACGCCCGTCCATCTTTCTCTTATTGCCCTTCACCTCGCTTAAACCTGAAACACTCTTCTCGGATCTTCTCTGTATTTTCATCGCTCGACCAGAGGTGAGCTCGCTCCCTACACAGAGCATACAGAGAATCTTTTCCTGCGGACTGCTGGGCTAGCGAAAGCTGGTCCGGCACATTTTTCCTTCACCCCGAAGTTTTCTTCTCCTCTCTCCACAGACCGCTTCGCTCGACGGCGCTGACTGCGCGACACCGCTACCCTGCTAACAAGTAGCAGGCTAGCCGACGAAAGCGACACGAGGAGGGAGACGTCTCTGGACGACGTTAGCACTGCTAACGGGCTTAACTCTTCTCAGCCATGGCTCCCGAGAAGGTAATGCGAAAACCCAAAACTCAAAGAAGACCAGCAGGCCAGTGAGCCCCAGCTCCCATGCCTTTTCTCTTCTACTTTTCTACTGCTCGGTTAATAATAATAATAATAATAATAATAATAATGAATTCAATTTATAACGCGCTTTTCATTAGTGAAAATCTCAAAGCGCTACACACATTGAATGCTACACACATTCATACACCGGTAGCGGCAGACTACCATGCAAGGTGCTTTCCAGTCCTACCGGGAGCAACTCGGGGTTAAGTGTCTTGCCCAAGGACACAACAATACATGGTGTGGGGAACCGGGATTCGAACCGCCAACCTTCCGATCGGGGGACGACTGCCATTACCACTACGCCACGGCCGCCCCGGTTAGCGAACGCTAACTGCAAGGCATGCTACCTGCTAAGCTAACGAAGCTAACAGGCCAGCAGCCGCGAGTAGCTCAGCGAGAGGATGTCCTCGGACGAGGAACTCTGGCAGGCTGTGAGCTCCGGCTCCCGAACCTGCTTCAGCGGATCTGGCTACCCCCTTTTTTCAGCAGCGGACATCCACGAGGCCTGTCCGGTCTGCTCAGAGATGCTACACGCAAGGACACTCAAAGTTTTTCTCGCGGATGACCCCGGAGAAAAGAGAGTGGAAATGGAGTAACCCTGCTGCTATCTGGCTAGCTCCCACGGTTAGCATGGCTAACCAGGAGCACCCACAACATAACTCGTCTACTGTATGTGTAATAAAAAACAAACACTGTTTCAAGCATATACAAGAATGAAAGTACCAAAGCACAGACTGCCCTGGTTCTTGACTCACCACTTTTGTGAGACACAAACTACGGGTCATCACAACGGATGCGTTGTGGGCTCAAGCTACAGTTCATCAAGGGACCCCCCCTCCCTTTTTTTTCGTGGGGGTGCTGCGTTCGGACATTAACCCAGCACGCGCACACGTGCTGAGGGAGGAAGTGTCAACGATGCTGCAGAAAGGAGTAATAAATATTGTTCCAGAGCACAAACCATGCTCCGGTCAGCGTAGCAAGCTCTTCCTGGTGCACAAAAGAGATGAATCCCTGAGACCGGTCCTGGATCTCAGGACTCTGGGCAGGAAAACAAGAATTTTTCAAGGGGAACGAGATCCCAAGCCCTCCTCAGCCTGATACAGAGGATGCTCACATGGTACGCTCCAGGATTATTGTTGCTCAGGGCGACTCATGTTCCAAGTGAACTGAGTTACGGAGCGAATGCCCTCTCAAGAGGGTCTCTTTTGGAATCAGAATGAAGACTGAACCCACGAGTCGTGGATCAGGTCTGGTCACGGTTTGGAAGAACCTCGGTGGACTTGTTCCCATGCGGAGCCAGCTCACAATGTGACCTCTACTTCTCAATGTTCAGGGATACCATGGCAGTTGCCTTCTTACAGAGACCTGCTGACTCAGGCACGTGGGCAGCTTCTACACCCACGTCCGGAGCTGTGGCAGCCTTCAGCCTGGCCACTGAAGGGAAATGGCTGAGGGCCTAAGGCCTGATTGTCTTTGTTCCAACAACAACAACAGCATACACAAGGGACACCCTTGGTGTTTATGTTTACTTGGGAGATGCTTCAGTGGAAGGGTTCCCCTCTCCTCTGACAGTTCTCCAACATCAGGATGGGCCTCTTTGACAGTCCTAGTAGTTGTCTGTTCAAGAAGCAGATGAGGGACTCGTGCGTGCCCCTTGTACATAATTTTTTTCCCCTGGGGACCTGGAAGGTTACCCTGTGCTTGAACTGGGTTTTCTACCTCCACATTGCCATCTGATTGCCAGTGGCGTAATAGGTCCCTTGCTCTTTTCAGAGAGAGAGTCTTTATTGTCATTTGCACCGCATGTGGTACATGTGATGAAAACGAGATTATGTACACGGGGTCCCAGTTACATCCAACAACAAATGCAAGAGAAAAACAGTAATAACATCTAGAACTAACTAAGAAAAACATCAACTAGTAATACACTAAGCTTAATATAGTGGGAATAAACAGCAGCACGAACATGAGTTTGTATGAGCAGATGGTCACAGATGAACACAGCAACAAGAAAACAGATCAGCATCAGTATGATGTGATATTTTGCAGTGTTTATTTTTATTTATTTATTCATGAGTCTAACAGCCTCAGGGTAGAAGCTGTTCCTCAGTCTAGTGGTTCTACACTTGATGCTCCTCAACCTCCGTCCTGAGGGGAGTGGGGCAAAGAGTGAGTGTGCTGGATGAGTGAGGTCTTTCATGATGCAGGTGGCTCTTTTCCTGCATCTGGAGGTGTAAATGTCTGTGATTGTGGGGAGACTGACTCCAACAGACTTCTGTGCAGCCTTCACCACTCTCTGCAGAGCTTTCCTCTCTTCAACTGTGCAGCCTCCATGCCACACGTTGATGCTGGAGCACAGGACACTCTCCACTGCACACCTGTAGAACGAGGTGAGAACTGGGCTGCTCAGACCAGCACGTCTCAGCCGTCTGAGGAAGTAGAGTCTCTGATGACCTTTCTTGATCAGGCTGGTGGTGTTGTTGCTCCAGCTGAGGTTATCATTCATGTGTACACCCAAGTATTTGTAGCTGGAGACCACTTCCACTGCAGACCCACCTATTTTCAGTGGGGCATGGGTGTGTTTGTTCCTTCTGAAGTCCACAATCATCTCCTTTGTCTTCTTCACATTCATGTGAAGATTATTCTCTTTGCACCAGCTCTCCAGGTGTTCCACCTCCTGTCTGTAGCTGGACTCATCATTGTTTGTGATGCATCCCACCACCGCTGTATCATCTGCAAACTTAACAATATGACAGCCTGGAAGTGTGGCTGTACAATCATATGTGAGCAGAGTGAACAGAAGGGGGCTCAGCACACATCCCTGAGGAGAGCCAGTGCTGAGGGTTATGGTGGAGGAGGAGAAGTTGTGGATCTTCACGGACTGTGGTCTGTCTGTTAAGAAGTCTAGTACCCAGTTACAAATAGAGGGGCTTAGTCCAAGTGTAGATAGTTTGTCTATCAGAGTTTGGGGGATCATGGTGTTGAAGGCAGATGTGAAGTCCACAAAGAGCAGACGCACGTATGAGTCCTTCTGATCCAGGTGGGTGAGAGCAGTGTGGACCACGGAAGAAATGGCGTCCTCTGTTGATCGGTTCTCACGGTATGCGTATTGATGAGGGTCCTCGTTGATGTTGACGGTTGCCTTGATGTGGGACATGACCAGTTTCTCAAAACATTTAGCGACTATCGGGGTGAGGGCCACTGGTCTATAGTCATTCAGACCAGTCACTGTGGAGCTCTTTGGGACTGGGATGATGGTCGCGGTCTTCAGGCAGGTGGGAACTGACTCCAGTGCAAGTGAGGTGGTGAAGATGTCAGCCAGCACCTCACAGAGCTGGTCCGCACATTCCTTCAGAACTTTCCCTGGGATGTTGTCTGGTCTGGTTGCTTTATGAGGATTAATCTTTCTGAGACTGCCTTTTTTCCTTCTGCTTCTCAGGATTTCCAGGGAAAAAGGAGATGATGAGTAATCACACTAGCAGAGGACACTTATGCTGTCTCTAGCTGGTGTTTTTCATCTATGTGTCCAGTGGTAACATCAGGCTGATGTTTCTACATGTGGCATTTTTCTTCTCAGGCTGTGCTCTCTACATGCCTTGTGGAGAGCGGCTGGGAAATGCCTGCCGTATTAAGGCAGATGTTCTCACATGCATTTTGATGAGCATTTCACGGGCATGAATGAATTACGTTCCCATAGTAATCGTGTTGCACCGAGAGAACGACTGAATGGGAACTGAAAGTTATGCACCATAACTCATGTTCCCTGAAGGAAGGGAACGAGGTGCAACACAGCTGGCCCTTTTAATGCTGAAAGCTCGGTGAAGCGCATTTTAGAGAAAGATGGACGGGCATCAGCCGCTTAAATATCCAGAGGGCGGGGCCTCTGGCGCGACGCTGACGCCCTAGCTGTAAAGGCGTGAGTGTATTACTTCAGGTAACCGCGCGGAGGCGCTGATTCCCATAGCAATCGTGTTGCACCTCGTTCCCTTCCTTCAGGGAACATGAGTTATGGTGCATAACGTTCAGATTCCAGGTAGGTATATGGTCCAGTGTAGTGGGGTACCAGACTGATCGAAGAGGTTTAGTAGATGGGCAAGTGGAGAAGTGGCAGAGGAGCAGCTGATGGTGGAACAAGATGAAGGATTGCAGGTATCCAATGGTAAGTACTGGGCTTGTAGGCACAAGGAAGGAGATAAGGGATCCATGGATAGAGACTCAGGAGGCAGGTTCTAGGAAACATGAAGGAGAAGACAAGGTAAGTCCAATTCTTAGGTTAGGTAATCACAAGGAGATCGATATCACTGAACACTGGTTGGTATCTAATGCTCCAGCAGGGCTATAAGGAACACTTCTGCAGCCTCTTAGTCCTGGAACTCATCAAGGGAATGACCCACAGCTGCTCATTGGCACCACCCAGGACTCAGGAAAGAACTGAAATCCTACATGAAATAGTCTAGATCCGGGGTCTGCAATCTTTAGGATCAAAAGAGCCATTTCTGCCCCTTTGTTCACTAGATTAAATGTGTCCAGACCTGCAAAACTCACTGCAGTTGTCATTATCAACTGGTGGCCCATGGCCCACTTTAAGTTTATTAGAGGGAGGTTTTCTGGCCAGTAGACGTTAAGTTATAAAACTAAAAACATCTAATGATTGTTAACATTTATTGATATTTTTCCATTTTGAGACAAAAGAAAAGACTGGATTCCATCCATCCATTATATTTACGTACTTGCTTTTTACTTTCTGGGTTGTGGGGGATCACTGGGGCTCATATCCAGGTTGCAAGTCTATCACAGAAGGCTGGATTCTTGTAAAATATATATGTATTTTCTTTTTTGTAAAACAAACCATGAACAGTTCAGGCTTACTGTATGTGTTGTTGTTTTTTAATTGTGGAGAAATTGAGTATTCTACTTTAAAGAAGAAAAAAAGTATAAAGTTAAAGGAGTATAATTTACTCTGTGTATTTGTACTAGTGTCCACATACTGTATTTGCAAAGGAAATGACAGAAAAACAGCTAAAACTAGTAATTTTTTGCTGTGGATACAACACCCTATAAAATTCAGTTTTATGTTAGTTTTGGTCAAAGCTTGAAAGAGCTGCTGTGGAGGGACCAAAGAGCCACATGTGGCTTCAGAGCCACAGGTTGCAGACCCCTGGTCTAGATGGAGCTTGAATGGTGCATAATATAAATAGTTTTTGGGTGGTCAGTCACAAACCAGAGATGTAAATCAGAAAATCTAAGTCTTATCTCACAGTGATGATGTTCCAAAACACAAACCAACACATCCACATTTCTAAGCAAACTGTCATGAAGCTTCTATGTTATTAGATTTTATGTGCAATTTCACGTTTTACCGACAATTCAATAATTGAACTGATCCTTGTTTTTTTTATCATTACAAATACACGTCATTAGCTCGTGTTTCTTTCAAAAGGTTGTTGCCAAAAAAAATCTCCAAAGAGCAAAGTTATAGGAAGTAAAAGGAACACTAACACAAACCATTCTGCATTAATTTAATTAGTTTTTAAGATACCACAAAAAAAATACTAGTTTTGTTTGCATCTGCTGCAACATTTCACTCTCTCAGCTAATTTTAAATTCAAAATTTGTGATTAGGCTTAAAAAGAAACTGTTCAAAAAGCTGTTGGTGTGTTTCATCTGGGGCTCACCGTTTTCCACTTTCAGTTAGATGATTTTCTTCAAGACAAGCATGAATAAATGAAGAGTTCTTTTTGTGCCGCATGTTCTCTTGTTTGGCTGGTGCTAAGCACACAGTCAGAAGTTATTATTAGACCCAATTTGAGCGGCCTGGCATTCTCAGTTCCGAGCAATGGGCACTGAGCTCCTGCATTGTGTTTGACAGCCTTCACACAATATTGTGCAAGGGCACGCCCTTAGCTTCTCATGCTGCTTAAATATAATATGGCAGATGGATAGTATTTTCAGGGAGAGCAGGGGTCTTACCCTCCTTCTCGCTGCTAGTTCTTCTGTCGTCTCTTGCCAGTACCTCAGACATTTCAAGGGGGAAATATGTATCAAATTAACTCTTAGCAGCGGGGCCTCCGAGATCCCTGCCCTTGTCTTTTCAGCAATCAGAGCTTTGTTATTTTAGTCTTTCAACCAAAACCAAACTGGATTCAACAGCCTCGGCAATTACCTGTAATTTTCCAACCTGGTGCGCCGGCTTTCACCGGAGACAGTGAAATATTGTCTTCTCGGTTCCTTATTTTGGCGTTTGAGCTAAGTGCAATAATTCATTAACATGGGCCGAGCGGCAGATTTGGAAATGTTTGCTTTCCTGCCTGCAGGAATGTGTGTGGAGATTTGGTTTTGTCTGTGCACAGCCTCGGAGTTGCTAAAACGAGACACCCCGCTGCGGTGTTGACACTCTGACTCTGAATTCTCTTTTATGCATCTGACCCACAAATTCAAACATCCTTTCAAGCCAGTTCAGAAGGGACAGCAGTGAATCTGACATCTGTTTTTACATGGTGGACTTTTCTCCCGTCTCCAAACTTTCTTTTCCCCAACTTGTCCTCAAATTGTGTAAAACTCCAGGATGTCAACCAAAGGTACGTATTTGTGTAAGCCAGAGTGATGTTTCCCCTTCAAAGGAGACACTGCTCACACTAAAATGCTAATTAGGTGAGGTGTAGCAGACAAGGACACTTGAGTGTGAATGCACGAGCAAGTTTTAACTCTCTACAAACCAAACAGTTAGTTCTGAGCTAATCTTTCAACAATGGGAGTTACTTCAGAACGTAAACCATAAGGAAAAAAACTATCTCTTATGTCTAAGATTACAAAGTTTTATGTGAGAAAAACAAAGCAAATTTTCTGGCTTTGTTTCTTTCATTTCAACTTTTCACAGACACAGAGGTAGCATATGGTATCAGTAAAGGAGAGACAGTTTGTGCTGTGCGATGAATTATTTTGTGGATTAGTATTGGCATTTAAATGCTCTTGGCTTTAAATCTTGTCTGTTTTAGATCTTAAGTACATTCCTTGGCATCCCGCTCCCCCTGCTCAGGCCGGCCTCTTCCCTCAGCCAACACATTTTTTTAAAACCGTAGAGCCTAACAGGAGTGAAAAGGGCAGCCGTTTAAAGAGACCCCAACGCCGATTCTGAATTATATATTTTTTTGTGCAGTACCTCTTAAATGAAACCGGTTTCTTTAAAGCTATGATGCCAACCAGTGGTGTAGTCTACGTGATACGCTAGTATATGCCGTATACCCTCTAGGAAAGCTTGGGAATTCCCGTATACCCAGTTAAAAGTGCCCAATGTGGCACGTGACATGTCATTGCACATGTGTCATTATATTGAAACGTCGAGGCGAAATGGGTTGTAAACACCCTCGTTTAACGCCCACGAGGGAGAGACGGTCTGTTTGTCAGGCACGTGTGTCACCGCGAGCTGCTCCAGCTATGCGAAGCGAGTGATGCCGAGCATCGCCGGAACAAGGGCAAGGGGGTTTTCAGAATAAAAGTTTAGACTGGATATTTATAGTTTGACGTTAAAAAAGTATTAGTAACGTTTGAAGCCACCAGTTCGAAATTTTGAGAACAATAATACAATAAACAACAAAACCCTTATTAAACGAATCTTGGTCACATTTCATTATTTATTTATAAAAAAATAAATAAAAAACAAGTTGTAAAAAAAAAAAACAATACCTATTTAATACTCTGATGCATGCTCAATAATCCAGGTAGAAAAATCTAAAAAAGCTAAGTCTGGTCCTCTGGACATTCAAAAAACAAAACAAAGCAAAAAAAATTGTAGAAACGTTTCGGACGAAACATTTCTACAATTTTTTTGCTTTGTTTTGTTTTTTGAATGTCCAGAGGACCAGACTTAGCTTTTTTAAATACTTATTTAAAACATTCATACGTACATGGGCCACTTAAAGCCTAAAGAACTTTCATATTTTGTCCAATTTACTTTGAACTAAAAAGGATAATAACTTGTAATAATAAATATGATAATATGTGTGTGTATGTATGTAACATATATCCATCCATTGTCTTCCACTTCTTAGGGAGGTGCTTTGGGGAAATCAAAATTAATTGACAATTACATTGTACTAACTGATGTATTTTGGTTTCTAAGCACAGTATACCCATATGTAGACCCATCACTGATGCCAACGGGACCTTAACACTAAAGGGATCCATGATTAGTTGAACCTGTTGGCCTAAATAGGTTGTATAATTTTCCTATTTACTTAAAAAATTGCTGTTTGTGATTTGTAAAAACGCATAATTACTTCAAAAACGTTGCATCTTTTGTTATAATTTTCACCCATGGAGGTTGCCATTTTTTCACCTGCGCAATGCATGCTGGGTAGATGATGCGGTTAGGTCCCTTCTGTACTGGAATCTACAGGGTAATCACAGGAAGGCTAGCATTACTAAGGGTGCAGAAAAAAACTGATTCATTAAAGAATAGATTATTAGTCATGGCGATTCTGAATCGATTCTAAAGGCCCATGGATCGATTTTAAAATGTGTTTTGTTTTTTTCCGCTCCTACTCCTGAGCGTACTACATATTGCATTGCATGTCCACTCGGCCACCGTAGAATTTGGCCTTGTAGGCCACCGTACAGCAAGCTAGTTAGCCATCTCCCTTTGTCTGAATGGAGACTGCTAGCATGTAGCAAAGGACAGCACGATTCAACCTGCTCCTTCGTTGTTAAAAGTCAGTGTAAAGTCATTTCGGATCCTACAATGTTCCGGGGAAGACAGAACTTGACAAGAGCATGGTTGTTTGCAAGAAGTGTAAAATAACAATGCGGTACTATATTTTGGAAATACGACAAATGTGCGGAAGGTAGATGAAAAGCGAAGTAGCAGACCAACGAACTCTGCAACAAACTTCCAGCTAATTCCCCAGGATCTGCAAAGATTTCCCACTACATCTTTTTTTTTTATTCAACCTTTATTTAGTCAGGTAAATCTCATTGAGCCTCGTGGACTAATTTAAAAAAGCGACCTGCTACAAACTTAAGAATGATGAACAGCAATGATACAATTACCTTAAACAATATAGAAAAACTGGCAAACTAGCAAAACATTATAAGATAGGTGTATAGGTGCTATATCACAAAGCTTTATGACCAGACAGCTTAGTGGGAGGTGAGGGTTTAGGTTTATTTTTAATATGCTGGACCCAATGTACATTATTCTTTCACATAGCTTTTAGCGATAAATCAGGACCACAACTTCACCATAAAAGACTAAATTGGGAGAAACTCTGATTAATGCGACCAGTTACAGCTCAAAGGGTAGCTGTTTGTTCTCATAATATACAAAAAGTTACAAGTTATACAACAAACTTAATGTAATTTTTCGTTTTAACAGGTTGAAGAGAGGCCAGATGAGACACTTCACCTGGAGCCAATTCTAAATTATACAATTTAGTTGGTTATAAATTACATACTTACAGAAGAGTTTTTGTGCAGATCTGCACAGGTTTTGAAAATCTGTTAAAGATTTACCAAATATGAATCAATACGGTTACGACTGTGAAGTCTGCATATTTCATATTAGGTTAAGTTTTGAAAATATAACAAATACTGCAATATGGTTAAAAGAACTGCACGGAGCTAGCACTACAGGACCTAGCATATGTCATTTACCCAGGATGCATTGCAGCATAAAAACATGGCGACGTCCGTGTGACAATATTTTTATTTAAATGTATAAAAACTAAACAGCCTACAATATGTTTACTGTATTGTTTTTACATCTAAACTAAATCTTTCTCAAATAAAGTATATTTTTTCAACTAACCATGGATCCCTTTAAAGTGAAACCTGTTATTCGCCCTGTCAAGTAGCTTCTTGTTACCTTAGAGAGTGGAAGCCTCGGAGGTTAATGTAATTACAATCTCTGATGGTTTTACAAATTGCAGTCTGGTAGTGTGACACACCCTCCCTTTGAGTGCTGCTGCGCTTGGCTCTAATGTCTTGTTTTATGCGCACTGATTAAGATGACTTTGGCCAGGTGTGGTGGTTTTCAACCTGACCTTTGAGTTATTATCTGTTTTTCTCTACGTTACGACGTTGTGGGAAAAATATCCCCAAACATAAAAACTGGGTAATATTTAAAACCATTGAAAATGTTGTGGCAGAAAATATGGCAGCAGTTTGAACGTAATGACTCTGCCCAGTTGATAAAACCAGCGCTCGTGGCACATTTACGCCGCCCTGGAGATTTTTCCCGACACGATAGTCGCCGAGTGGCCTTTTTTTTTTTAAAGCACTGCCCTTCCTTCTGTTTCCAGTACAGCTGGCCTCCTTCCAGACCCCCTTCAGAAAAAAAAAGTGGATGAATTCCTAGATGTCTGATAAGCTTCACTAGAACATGATTCCTAATGGAAGAGGGAAGAAGAAGAGGCAGATGCTATCGGCGTGCTTGAATTGCCTCGCAGCCAGATCAAACATCCTGAAAGTGCAGCAAATGCTGAATCACGCTGAAAGGTTGTTCCACATTCATCTTCCCTGTTGGTTTAATTGAACTAAATGAAACCAACTGGTCGTTTTAATTTAAACAAAACATCATTAGCATTAAAAATCTCCAAAGCCGGTCGTTTTTCTTCTTCGAAATAAAACACACCACAAATGATTGCTTTTCATCCTTGCGATTTCTCCCACATTCTCTAGTTTGTAACACCGTTAATCACTCGCTTTGTTTGTTTTGTCCTATTTCCGTTTCCTGTTTGTCAAGCCAAAAACAAACACGGATCCCTGCCACCCCACCATCAGGAGCGAAAGTCTGCGTGTTTGTGTGTAAAAACAGCAGGACCTTCTGGGTCTTAGAGTAAAATGTATCTCGCATCACTAGCGTAGCATGCCAGAGGTGTTGTGATGGAGATGGAGTCCTACTGAGCTAATGAAGCTCCAAACCTCAGCTATCGATCCAGCTCGCAACAGTGCTCGACAGAGATAACTGAGGGGGAGAGCGGAGTGTGGCGTCACGCACGCTCTGATCTGTGTGACGTCTGATTCTGTGTAATGAACCTGGTAAACCAGAGAACATGATGGGGGGGGGGGGCTGTCTAATGTAATGACAGGGGCAGCCTTGGCGTCTTTTCCGTTGTGAAACACCGCTGGTTTGCTCAGAGGGCTTTCTCCAGAACAAATATCCTAAATTATAAAAACAAGAAATTATAAATGCCATCACTCTCTTAACTGTGAAGCTTGCAGGTTGTGTGCATTTGTAATAGATGGGATTACTGTACTGAGGTTCTGCCATTTTTATCACCCGCCACCTGGTTTTGTTCGTTTTTTTTTTCATCTCTGTGTCTGTTTATGAGTCTGTCTGTTGACTAAATATATCATCGCTCATCTGCCACTGATTAACCTTTGGAGTTAACCCATTTTCAAGATGTCTGCCACAGATAATTATTAGTCAACACAACAATAAGTATTCAGTTCAGTTAAGTTTATTTATATAGCACCAAGTTACATCAGAAGTCATCTCAGGGCAGTGACCCGAAACATTCATAAAAATAATAAGTTAACATTATTTATCTGAGGAGCAGACTGCTTTGAGTTTAACTCCATCGCAGAACTCTCATCTTGAGCAAGCACAAAGGTGACAGTGGAAAGGAAAAACTCCCTCATGAGGAAGAAACCTTTAGCAGAACCAGGCTCAGGACAAGCCTCTGCTTCGACAGGCTGGATTTGAAAGGAACAGGAAGGAGGAACAGATACACAATGGCAGGTCGAGAATCACATGTTAAGATAGAAATAATATCAAATGAGAACTATTCATTTGTAACAATTCATTTAAAGAAATTAGGTCAATTTGTCCTCCAGTAATCTAAGCCTATGGCAGCAGGGACGCACGCGCATGTCCAACAATCCAATATATGCAAACAAGGCTTGCCATACTGCACCTACCGCACATGGCCATTTGACCGTGCGCTGACCAGCCGGTTGAAAGAGGTAAAGGGTTCAGTTAAGCTGGACTACTGCCAGTGATCCATCAGCCCAAATGGACATTCACTCAGCTGCTGCACTCAACGGATGTGTGCGGCTGAGACCCAAACAGGTGAAAGCACAAAATATCCGACATGTCGGAGCAGGATGCAGGCAGAAGCAGCGGAAGCATTTAATGCGCTTTGAGGGCTCTTCAGCTCTGATCTTCTGCCCCCTCAGCTGCATGCATCCGCCAACCGTTAATAATAGTTGGTGGTATAAGCAGTCAAAGCTTAATAAAAAATAAAAAATCCGGGTTCGGACCTGTAATTACTGTTAAGTTATCGGATCGTGTGTGGTTCGGAGATGATAGCTGCAGGCTGGGGCCGAGTCGTTCGGATTATTTGGATCCGAGTGCAACTCTACTTGGCTTGCCATATTAATCAAGCGCCCTCTAGTGGCTGAAAATGATAGTGTTTAATATTTTCCATGTCAGAATAAATGAAATCATCACATCTCAGACAAAAATTGGGTTATAAATATGGGGAAAAACATAATATGTCACTTCGCTGTGTAAGTTGCAGGGCATGCTAATTTATGCAACAAACTGTGACTTATACAGCCAAAATTATGGTAAACTAATCTGGGTAAATGAATTGTACTTCTCGTGACTTTATAAACAATACAATGAAAAAAGTTTAGAATTGCAACCGTTCCTGGCCATATTGTAGATATTGCTTAAATTTTAATGATTTACAAGAACTCAATTGCTCAATTAAATTTAAACGAGCAGAAAATAAATACATTTGCACATAAATGAATAAGGAGACATGTCAGTTATATTTTAGGTTTAAAATGTGTTTTTCATGAAAAATCTTGAAATGTTGACATAAACACGAGCATAAAGCAACTTCATAAAATGCAGAAAACTGCAGTAGTGGAACAATATTGTTGATATTTTTAGTGTATTTTTGACTTATTGTGGTAAGTAAGTATCTTCACATTATAGAAATTGAAAATGAGGATTTTGTGGTTTTATAAATAACCTTTTTTTAAGGGTCTAAGGATTTCATTCGATTTGGAAACATTGCAGTGGAGATAATTACTCTTTTCACTGAGGTGGTGATGGTTTAAATTTCCTTCATCATTCCTGAGTAATAGAAAGTGTCAAAACTGTCATGACACACTACTTTGAACACTCCCACTTATCCTTGCTGAATTAAAATAGACCTGGAGGGAGAAAAAAAGGCCTTTTTCTTTCCCATGACCACCTCTGCTGCTGGTGCAAATGAAAATGCCCTTCCCAAAATAGATCATTTTTACCCTTCAGATGTCCACTTTTATTTTAAGCCCGGTGACACCATGCCATCCATCACACTCAGCTTTTTTCAGATGTGAGCAGCCCGGGGGGAAAGCACCGATACCACGCAGGGGGTGTGTGATAGCGTGCTGTTGCTGAGCTGTTAGGCTTTCTATGGTTAGATTTCCACTAATTTAATCTCAGAGCAGCATTTAAACAATTTCTTTTGAGTAAAGGGGAAGTTGCTTTCCCGTCTTCAGAGTAAACATTGAAAATTGATGCTCTCCCTTTCCAGCTCTTCCCTCAAATTACCACTTGACGTGGCCAGATATCGTTCTGGATTCTTGTCTGCCAGGAAAAGGCACATCTAAATGCTTTATTGGATGTTTTGGCTGGGTGGAAATTGTGCAAAGTATACCCAGCCCTTTGATCGTCTTGACCTGGAAACGTGATAGTCACCCCACTTCACAGACGTCTCTGACACCTGGGAAACTGGATCTGGCATTCTCGATACACGATCTGCGCCGCAGAACTAAAGACTTAACTTCTCCGGTTTCATAGATGGCAAGAGCAGAGTTGGTAGCAACCAGAATTAGGGCTAGACTGGGGGGTCTTTGTCCACCCCCACTCCACAAGCAACATGAGTTTTGTAGGATTTGAAGTCTGGGTGGGAAACGATGATTACGGTAGCAAGATTCTTAAAGCTTTGTCTTGCAATGCAGAAGATTAACTTTTGGGCATGAAAAGACTTGTTAAGTTCTTTTAAATCATCATTTGAATGGATTCATCTGCAAAGTTTCCTGCTGTGCTTGCCTAATTTCATAAAGTTAAATACCTTGTGCAACTTTACTCTGCAATGTTTTGACTATTGTCAAAGTCAACTTTATTGTCAGAACTGCAATATGTACAGGACATACACAGGATTGAAATTGTGTTTCTCTCAGTCCCTCGGTGCAACAGTAACCATCTAAACACTAAACACTAAAACATTTAATAAACATAAGCATAAAATAGTAAAAGTGTAACACTGTCCTGAGTTTTTTCATAATAGTATAAAAGTATGAAAATTTACACCAACACTGAAACACCAAACACCCCTAAAACACCAAACACCCAATGAACATAAGCATAAAATGAAATAATAAAAGTGTAATACTGTCCTGAGTTTTTGCATAGTAGTATAAAAAGTATAAAAAGTATATCTATAAAATAAACTGAAGGTTCTAGCATTGACATTTGCAAAGAGTGGCACAGCAGCATATAAGTTAATGTACACAGTATATGTATGAGGTAGTTGATGTTGGTATAGAGGCAAAGTGGCATATGCAGTGAGGCACATAAGGCACATTTGGCATCCTTAGATAAGGCTAGTCAGAGAATACTGTATATGTATCAGCAGTAGTGTAGATAAAAGTAGTGTAAATGTAAACAGTAGTAATAAATGTAAAGCAGTAGTAATAAATGTAAACCGTATTAATAAATGTAAACAGTGAATGTAAACAGTAGTATGACTATAGGCAGTAATGTAATACAAACATTAGTGCAAATATGAGAAGTAGTGCAAACTGAATGAGCACATGACCGAGAGTTTAGTGAATAACCCGTTTGATGACACAGGGTCCAGTGTTAAAAACTTTGTGTTGAGTGGTAATGTGTGAGAAAGTTTTTTGTGTTAAGGCAGTTCAAATGGGAGGGGAGGCAGAGCAGGCAGAGTGTTTAGCATCCTGACTGCCTGATGAACAGAGCTGTCTCTCAGTCTGCTGGTTCGAGCCTGGAGACTCCTCAGTCTCCTCCCTGATGGCAGCAGTCTAAAGCGGCTGTGTAGTGGGTGTGTGGGATCACCTGCCATGCAGTGGGCTTTCCGAGTGAGGCGTTTGCTGTGTAAGTCCTGCAGTGAGGGCAAGGAGGTGCCGACGATCTTCTCAGCTGCTCTCACGATGCGCTGGAGGCTCTTGCGGCAGGATGCAGTGCATGCACCAAACCACACAGTGATGCAGCTGGTCAGGACACTTTCTATGGCACCTCTGTAGAAGGTGCACATGATGGGGGTTGAAGCTCCAGCCCTTTTCAGCTTGCGGAGAAAGTAGAGGCGCTGGTGAGCCTTCTTTGCCAGTGCTGCAGTGTTCCTGCTCCAGGACAGGTCCTTTGAGACGTGCACTCCCAGGAACTTGGTGCTGTCTACTCTCTCCACTGCGGTGCTGTTGATGGTCAGAGGGGCATGTTGGGCATCCCTCTTCCTGAAGTCCACAACAATCTCCTTTGTCTTCTCCACGTTGAGAGTGAGATTGTTGTGTCCGCACCACAAGGCCAGGCGGCTCACCTCGTTCCTGTAGTCCGTCTCATCGTTGTTGCTGATGAGACCCACCACTGTTGTGTCGTCCGCAAACTTGATGAAGTGGTTGGAGCTGTACGATGGTGTGCAGTCGTGTGCAAACATTGTTTTGGATTATTGTTAAATGGACTTTACTTATATAGCACCTTTCTATCTTATCAAAATACTCAAAGTGCTTTAAAGTACAATCTGTGCCCTCATTTACACATTCACACAGCACTATAGGTCCACAAAGCTAATCTGAATCTGTGGAGAATAATCAGTGCTTTAAATCACATTTATACATCGATGGGACACACATCAGAGGCAATGAGGGGTCACTGTCTTTCCCAGGGACACTTCAACATGTGTCTGCTGGTGGAATCAAACCCCCAACTCTCCCATTGGAGGACGACTGCTCGAACCACTCAGCCACAGCTGCCCCAAATTATTGCCCCAGATTATTAATTTATGAAAACATTGTGTAAAATTTTAGTAGCTTTTAAGAGCAGTTGCACTATTTCCTGTGGGGGAATCCAGATCTGGGTTTAAAGTTCAATCTTAAAACTGTTTTTACTGCTTTTATGTCACAACACGAACAGGTAAAGGTGGATAATAATGTCTTTGCCTGCGTCTGTTACCAAAATATTTCATGAACCACTGGATGGATTTTAAAGAAACTCCTGTGAAATAATCATCGGAGGTTCGTCTATCTACAACTTACTGTATTAACTTTTAGAGCCAGTCCAAATCAAGATGGCTGCCACAGCTAACACAAGTTAGAAAACACAAGATTCGTTATATTTTAGCTAATTTTGCAGATAATCTGCTAAATTTTGGTGCGACTGTAGATGAGAGTCATTCACAACACAAACTGAGTGTAGCATCTTGTGATATTGTGAGTGTGCATGTAACGTTATTTTCTTGAACTTAAACTTATTGCATAGAAAATAAACTTTTTCTCCAAACTTATGTCATGTAAAAAGCCTCCCCAACAGGTAAATTAATAATTGTTCATAACTTTCCCACAGAAGCACATCAGAATATTTGGAATTGTCAACAAAATACATTAGTGCCATCACTTTTTAATTTGTAGTCCATCAGTCTATCTTTTACTTTAACGGGACAGCAACGATGTTGGTGTTTGAAGTAATCTCCACCGAGGCAGCGAGCGATTAGAGAAAGTGTTGCTCGGCTTTTAAAGTTCACCACCCTTCAGGGTACCTCATGGTGCCTCAGGTCTTTGATCAGTGTTAACATCACCGCAACCATGACAGTTTATTTTCCACTTCCTCCAGAAAAAAAAAAGACTGTTTGTGTCAGAGAACAATCTAATCCGCCTCCTTCTCTGGCACATTGGCACACCTTAAAAGAAAAATGTCAGCGTCAGAGATAGACCATTAGCTCAGAGAGTCCTTTTTCTACTCTTATACCCACTAAAACACCTTTTTCAACAGATGATACCATGACACATCAACCACAAGCTTGACCTGGGCCTAAACTTTTAAGGGTGTTTAGAAAAAGAAAGCATTCAAGCCCTTGGGAGGACGGATGATTGCTCAATGAGTGCATGACACCTCGAATGGCTAATGAAGAATTCACCTGCTTTGCACGGGTGTATTGTTATACCTTGTACATTAAATTAACAACATAGTCACCCTCTATTCACTGGTATTATACTCTTTTCTTTCCTCCCCGAGGTCAAACCTGTGTTGCTGCAAATGTCATAGTGCTTTAATGAGAACTGCCCTGTACTCACAATAGAAGCTTTTCAGCCAGATTAAGTGTATCACTCTGCTGAAACTTTCCTTAACCTAACCCCCCCCCCCCTCCCACTTTGCCCCTATTGTGACACAGTGGTTTTACAGAGGAGCTTGTTGCTGAAAAACAAGGTTAAGAAAGATCAGTATCAAAGGAGGAGAGTTTTTGTGCGGCTCGCTGGAGAGTCTCGCTTCAGGTTTCCACCTGAAACACAAAGGTGTTTTCTTACCTGATTTGTATTCATTCACACAATGAGTGGGCCTGCCTCTCTTGTTTCCAAGTAAGGAGAGTCCAGACAAGACTTTTGTTCGCCCTATCATTGGATACGTGCATGTTGCTTCCTCCAGTACGAGCCTTGGAGTCCAGCAATGGGTTTTGTCCTGAATGGATACCTCCCATCCCCCCTTCTTTGTTGCTTTTTTCAGATTAAAAAAAAAATGTTTGAGCACTTCTGCTTGTTTCTTTTCTCTTGGCTTTAGTGTTATGTCAGTCATATCAAGCTGTGCCACCCTAAAACTGCCCTGTCAGAATCCCAAATCCACAAATTACCAGTTTGAAAGAGTTTCAGTTCGTAAGAGCCCGTCACAGCTCAGTCCCTGCTGGCCCACATTAGGATGTCAAAACACAGATAATGTTGCCCGTATGCTCAAACTTGTTCCGATTAATTTGTTTGATTGTTTATGACTTCTGTTTTAGGGGTTTTTCCTGACTGTGTCTCCAGCGTCCATCCTCATGGTGGCAAAGCACGCTGCAGAGAGCAACAAAATCTTCTGCGTGAACCTCTCGGCACCGTTCATCAGCCAGTTCTTTAGAGAGCCTCTGATGCAGGTTATGCCTTACGTTGACATCCTGTTTGGCAACGAGACGGTGAGTAAAACCAAACTTTAGAGCCCCTTTCTTTGGTGACACATTCTTTTGAAGATATTTGTACATGGTAGGGATGTGTGATATATGGCATAAAATTCATTTCCCGATATCTATTGTGATGGGTGGCGGAAATACAATACAGGTAGTCCTCGAGTTACGAACGAGTTACGTTCCTACGCTCGTTCGTAACACGAAAATCACTGTAAGTACACACGAGCCGCCACTTACACACGTACATGTACGGTACTGTACAGTTACCAAGCACTTCGCCTATCCTAACACAGTACCCTACATAATTATCAAAAAACACATACAGGACAGTACATTTGGAGCCATAATGAAGGAAAAAAATAGTTAATCTCTTACTGTGAGCTGCTGAAGCCTGTCTCCGTCTGTTAGCATGTTAGCTCGTTGCACGTCCGAGCTCTGCAGCTTCCTGCTGCTTCACGCGGTCCAAACTGTTTACAGTAAGGCCGGTTAGCATGTTAGCTCCATACATTTGGAGCCATAATGAAGGGAAAAAGAGTTAATAACTTACTGGAAGCTGGTGAAGCTGTTTATCCGCGTGTAAGCATGTTAGCATGTTAGCTCCGTGACCCGGCAACATCCGAGGCCGCACAGCCGTTTCTCCATGTTAGCATGGTGGGGTGGTCACCAGATCCCGCGGTGAGCTGGTGGTGTCGGCCGGCGTGGTGTGATGCGGCGGAGCGATCGGCGGCTGCTGCTCCGGGCCTGAGACGTCCACAGAGTTCACCGAGCGTTTCCAGCTCATTTATCCGAGCGAAGGCAACCTCTGATCGGACACACGGTCCGTCCAAAGCCGGCTATCGAGGCCGGAGCTAACCGAAGCTAACCGAAAACTGGCGGACACTGCCGAAAACTGGCGGACACTGCTGAAAACTGGCGGACACTGCCGAAAACTGCAGAAACTGCGTAAATCGGCTTCTAAATAATAATAATAATACTTTATTTATAAAGCCATTTAAAACAACCACAGCTGCAACAAAGTGCTGTACACATAAAATCAAGAACATTTAAACACATAAAATAAGATTTTTCAAAATTTTAATTAAATTTTTTTAATTAATGAGATGCGTGACGTAACGTTGAATCGCCGTAAGTCAAGGACTACCTGTATATTATGATGTTTTTGGTATAAAACTTGCAAAAGGAATGAAAAAAGCATAGGGTGTCCTTTTGCTATCATTTATTTTGAAAACTGTTACACCACAAAATAATCTCAATCAAAGAAATTCCACTACTCGATCCAGAGAGTTTTTAAATAATTAACAAATCAAGTACAGGTAGTCCTTGACTTACGACGGCCTTGAGTTACGACATTTCGTGGTTACGACACGCATCTCCCATAAAAAATTTTAAAAAAATAAAAAAAGTTTTTTTTTTTTTTAATTTTATTTTGAAAAGCCGAGTTACGTAGTTTCCGGTTTTACGTTCTAAACCTAGCGGCGGAGAAATACTGCCCTGTACTCTCTAAAAAAGCTAAGTCTGGTCCTCTGGACATTCAAAAAACAAAACAAAACTTATAATAATGAATTTAATTTATAATGCACTTTTCATTAATAAAAATCTCAAAGTGCTAACAACGTCATAACGTTACGTACTTGTTGGACCAAGCTGGACAGGCAGCAGCTGTAGAAAAGTAGCTGTTTTATGGATGGCGGTTTTACGATGTAAACAAATGGAGAATACGTAGGAGGGACGGAGGAACGGAGGAAAAGGCTTCACCAGCATTCCAGTAGGTTATTAACTCTTTTTCCCCTTCATTATGGCTCCCAAATGTATGTGTTTTTGATAATTATGTAGGGTACTGTGTTATGATAGGCTAAGTACTTGGTAAAATACAGTACTGTATGTATAAGGTGCAGTTTGGACGTATGTTCCAACTTACGTCGAAATTCGGGTTACGACGCAGTGCAGGAATAGAACTCCGTCGTAAGTCGGGGACTACCTGTATTAGGCTTCTTTCCTGTAGTGTAAAACAGTGCAAAATATATCAAATGTAGTTTTAGTCATATGTTTTAAACTAAAGAATATGTTGTTAACTCAGTTTCCAGTCTTATCACTTAAGAAATGAACAACAGAGCAGCGTTTTACACTGAAACACTTCACCCTCCAACCCTCTAGTGGGCGTCTCCTTCCGCTTTAAAGAGAGCTGACACAAAATGGCCACCAGTTTCCTCTGTGTTATTGACCAGACAAGGTCTCGCAGTAAAATAACACAACATAGTGTTCTTTTCACAAATCAGAGAGCAGGTTTAACCCTTTTTATTTAGCACAAATGCACTCTCTAAATCTGACCAATGCTTACTTTAAAGAGGGACTCACCCCACTGTGAAACGGTTGCTCCGCCCCCAGACCAGATTCAAATACTTCATGAAAATGGGTGTGTCGAGAGTCAAGGAGGGGAGGAGTTGGGGGGGTTAAGCTGCGTTCACGTCCCCTCTAGCAACAAACTAAAACAAACTAAAACTCTAGCAAACAACTTACAACAAGCAACAACAAAGAATAATCATGTAGATGTATTTATCTATTCTCACCTGATCTATCCAAAACAAAAGGCTTAAAAAAAAATGAAAATAATACTACAGTACAAGGTATGCCGTGACCGGAGATCGAACCTGGATCTGTCGGATCCCATACCCGCTCCTACACCACTGCCCCATCTTGGCATTCATGTGTTACTCGTCCATCGCATAATAAGAAAACAAATACAACCAAATAGTTTCGATGAAGTGAAAAGTATTCTTAAAATAAATAAGTTAAAATATACAAATAACTAGTGCCATTCCGAAAGCTATAATATGCTCTGCTGCAGAGCTTTTCCGGAGTGCAATGTACCACTTCCTAAGGTATGAACTGCAGCGAGGACCTTCTCATCTCTGCAGGGGATTGGCTCTGCTTAAACCACTTTCGTGACGAAAGCTTGCGAAAACACGTCACAGTGCGAATCGTAGACCAATCAGAAAATTAGGCTGCAATTCCTCTGTTCAACCCATAGGACTACCGTAAACACGTTTTTAGACCAAATACAGTATTGCCGATTTAAACAGATACGCACAAATACATGAAAATTAACACAAACATAGTGCTATAAAACATTTTAAACACATTCTAGGGAGTTTATCAGCTAAAAAAAGTTAATTTTGAGGTGAGTTACACTTTAACTTTTAACGGAACACAGCGTTTTGCGCATGCGTCCGAATATGGCAACAGTACAGCAAGCTGGCTGTAGTTAGTGTGTAGCTTTGCTACTTAGCTCTCAAAGAAACAACTTTAAAACCCTTTTACGCACAGTTTTCAACCCAATTTTTTTTTTACGGTTAAATCTGACAACTCTGATTTTACATCAGACACAGCATTACTGCGGTTAGCCAGTAGAATACAGATCTCTATTATAGGCTAAATGTCTATAGTTTCTACCATGTACCATATATATCACACATTCCTAGTACAGTACGTGGGGCTTTTTACATAATCAATGTCTGTACATCTACAATTAATTAACTTTTAAAGTTGTACAAATTCAAGTTGGTTTGCCAAAAAATGACCATATCTCAGCAATTTTTTTTTACAGATGTTGAGCTACACTTTGGTGTGGTAGTAGCTGAGAGTCAACCCCAACACATATTCCATTTGCTAACAAATCATTTGAGGTCATGCAAAATATAATGAGATTGAGCATAATGTTATTTTAAAGTTCAATGGTAACAACTCTGTCATTTCTCACCAGAAGATGATCTTGGTCTGAGAGTCAACCCCAACACATATTCCATTTGCTAACAAATCATTTGAGGTCATGCAAAATATAATGAGATTGAGCATAATGTTATTTTAAAGTTCAATGGTAACAACTCTGTCATTTCTCACCAGAAGATGATCTTGGTCTAAAACCCTGACATGAAAGACAGAGAGCAATACGCATTGATTCAAGTAACAATAACCTACAAAGTTTTTTTCCTTTTTTTGAGTATTAAAATTAGGTATCGTCTGCAGGTTTTTCTGTGACACATCACTATGGAACTGCTAATGTCTTATGCACACAATCCAGTAAATGCAACAAATGTCATCTTTGTGTATTTGCGCCAGAGATACCAACGTCAGTCTGTTGGTCGCTAAATTGGCTGGTCCCATTTTATTAGTAAGAATTGGTGTGAATTTTCACATTATTTATGCAATTGTTAATGTTACTAATCTTTAATTTGGTGCCACCCTGAGTTTGAATAGTCCAGTTTTAAGTGAGCTGTCTCGCTTCTTACTGGATGGATTTTTGTAGAATATGTTACAGTCCAAACACTTGTGTCCTCCACTGGATGAACAGATGTGTCTTTGTGATTTGTATGTTTTCCGTCATACAACCTTTCACCTTCATCATACTAGTTTCCTGAGAAAGACTGTCAAACTGTGATGGGATTTTTTTGGGGGGATCTTAGCTTGTGACTTCCTTCTCCTCTTTAGCCTTGGGTCCAATGGCTGTTGCACTATCATGAAAGGTTGCGATGGACATACATGCTTGGTGGCAGGTTCTTGTTTTATCAATTTGGTTTACATAATTAACAAAAGTTAATGTATATCATGACAGGCACAAATTAATGCCATGTTTTTTATTAGATTTCCAGGCAGACCTAGTGTACATAATCTTTATTTTTCTATTGTAAAGACAGAGTATTGGTAATGACTGTTTTTTTTTTTTNGCACAACTGGTAGAGCTGCTGCCTCTCAGCGAGAAGGTTGCCGGTTCAAATCCCGGTCCGGGGCCTTTCTGGGTGGAGTTTGCATGTTCTCCCCGTGCATGCGTGGGTTTCCTCCGGGTACTCCGGTTTCCTCCCACAGACCAAAAAACATGCTTGTTAGGCTGATTGGTGACTCTAAATTGACCCTAGGTGTGAGAGTGGATGGTTGTTTGGTGTGAGTGAGACAGGTCCCTCTTGTAAATGAGTCCCCGTGACTCAACGAGGCTAGCCTGTATAAATAAAGGTTGAATGAATGAATGAATGAATGAAAAAATTCATTATTATTATTATTATTATAAATGTATCGCCACTTCTTTAAATTATTACAGTAAACTCTTTACGTAAAACTGAACAGAATCATAACAGCAGTAGTCCTATCAAATAACAGGGTGTAATTTGTAAACTGATCGATGCTGGAACTGTCATGATCCACATTCACGTTCATCTGGTTTTAGTTCAATGTTTATTTTCATAGTAAAGTGTGTTCTGATCAGTCTTCTTCCTGCCTTCATGTGCTGCAGCAGCCTTCTTCCTGCCTTCCTGTGCTGCAGCTAATTAAGCTAGATTTCATCCACCTGTTGCAGCCAGTATATAAGTCCCAGCCTCACTCTCAGTCTCTGCCAGATTTATGAAAAGGTTATCCTGAGTAGTTATCCAGCATTCATGTCTAGTCTTGCTCTCCTCGTCTCGATTCTGGTTCTGTTTCATGGATTAAAGATTCCTGCCTGCTCCCTTCTTGGATACTCCTCTGCCTCAGCTCTTCTGGTTCTGACCTCGGACCTCACCTCTGGATTCTGCCTTGTGTTTTTGCCCCTGAACGGATCTCTCCACCCATCTGCCTCCTGGAAACTGACCCACGCCTGTGTACCCCAACCAAGTAAGACGCCTGCTCCTCTTAACCTGTTTCTCTCTTCTGAATTATTGTGCATGACCTTGGATTGGAACTCGGATAACCCATGGACTAAAAAGTCCATCTGGATCAAGCATCACAAACACAAAAGTGATCGTGGACTACATCTAAGACGCTCAACGTCTAACTGGAAGTCAACCCGGAATAAACAAACTCTGAGAAGGTTAGTTGACTCATTCAAAGTCAAAGCCTCCCCTCTGTTCACCCCAGTTGCTAACCTTCTCCTCTCCTGTTTAGAGCTCCTGTTTCCGGTGACCTGTGAAACCCGATCCAGCCTTCTATTTCATAATAAACATTTTAAAACTTCTCAGTGTGTTGGCAATTTAGTGAAACTCAAACCCTCAATCATTACAGTAAATCTGGCCACAAAGAGTTTCACGCCTAACACTGAAGAAGTTTCTGGGCAATATTTAAAGCAAACTAGACAATCCTGTTTTGATAACATTTCTTCATCACAGTGTTCAATCATGACTCAAAAGGAACCCAAGTTAACACCTCCTGAGTTATTTAATGGTGATCCTGACCAATGCCGACCCTTCATCACACAATGTGAAATTCATTTCCAGTTACAGCCTTCATGTTTTTCTACTGAGAGGTCTAAGGTGGCATACATGATCTCCCTCCTCTCCGGCAAAGCCAAGAGGTGGGGAACTACTGAATGGCAACGAGACTCACCGAGTTGCTATGTGTTTCAGACCTTTTCCAAAGAACTATGCAGAGTCTTTGATCCAGTACTACCCGAGCGAGAGGCTGCCAGGCGCCTCTTCACCATCTCACAAGGTAAACTGAGAGCCCCTGAATACATAATTGACTTTCATTGTATTGCTTCAGGAAGTCAATGGAATGAGGAAGCCCTCACTGATGCTTTTTATCGGGGCCTAAATGACGACATCAAAGACGAAATTGCCACCCGTGACCCACCAGCTTCTCTTAGGGAGCTGGAAAATCTGGCTACACGAATTGATCTGAGGTTCCAAGAACGTCGCCTTGAGGTGAGACATAACAAGGATTCAAAATCATGTTTTCAGTCTACCAAACATTTTCCACAAGATCGAGTCCAGAGGACCCCTTCACCACCACGGGACCAGGAAGAACCCATGCAACTCGGTCGGTCAAAAATAACGCTTCAGGAACGAAAGAGAAGAACCCAGGAGGGTCTCTGTTTTTATTGTGGAGCACCAGGGCACCAAGTTTCAAGCTGTCCTAAGAAGGTAAAAATACATTACAGGAATCAAGGATTCAGAACCACGGCCTCCTCTCATGAACCACGTCTACCCAGGGTCCAAGCCAACATTCAGGTGAACGGTAAAGACTTCCCTGTTGAACTATTTATTGATTCTGGTGCTGACACTGAGTTTATTGATGTTCACTATGCCAGGTCTCTGGGTATAAAGATGCATCCCACCACCAAGCCCCGTAGTATCCAAGCTCTGGATGGTCACACACTAAATGAGAGGAGCTTACAAACTCAAGAGGTCCGTCTGTGCATTGGAGGCAACCATGTGGAAAGCGTAAGCTTTTTAACTATTAATTCTCCTAACCTTCCTGTTGTGTTGGGAGCAACCTGGCTGAGAAAACATAACCCTCACATTAGTCATGTTTCCATCCAATTTAAATTCGATTTTTGAGCGAAT
>JBBPBX010014361.1:0-36483 GCA_038048925.1 Garcialebias charrua
TCTGAAGACATCCTGTACAATTCTGTCATTCACACCTTTGACTTGGTCCAACAGCGAGGTATATGGCTCGTTCACAAGGCGATGACCCATGCATGATTGGACAAACGGCTCACGGCTTAAGGCATCAGCAACGATATTCTTTGGGCCGGGGATGTATTTCAAATCAAAGTCGTATGCAGCAAGCTTCGCCACCCATCGCTGTTCACAAGCATCAAGCCTGGGTTTGGTCAGAATATACGTCAATGGATTATTGTCAGTCCATATGGTGAAGTGTCTGCCCTTTAACCAATGGCTGAATTTGTCACATACTGCCCATTTCAAGGCAAGAAATTCAAGCCGGTGAGCGGGGTAGTTCAGCTGAGAACGTGAGAGGGTTTTACTTGCAAAGCCAACTGGTCTGGCTACTTTTCCACCAGGAGGCAGTTGCGACAGGACGGCTCCAATCCCATCGTAGGATGCGTCGACAGCCAGAATGAATGGGGCTTCGAAATCTGGGTGGGCTAAAGTAACACTTGTAATGAGGTCATGTTTCAGTGTCTCAAAAGCAGTCTGGCAGGCATCCGTCCAGTCAGCAGGTGTCAGCCTCACCTGACCTCTCTTTTTGACAGGTTTGCGACCCCTCTTGTGTTTGGTTTGGGTATCCAGTCCAGCCATGAGCTTAAACAGTGGTTTTGCCTTTGCAGAGCACGCTTCAATGAAACTTTGGTAGTATATCACCATGCCAAGGTATGACCTGATTTTACTGGGGCAAGGTGTTTTCCCATCGGACTCCATAAGGTCAGTGACTTGGACATTGTTTATGGCTTTCACTTTCTCAGGGTCCGTTCGAACACCATCATCACTAATAACATGTCCAAGAAACTTCACAGTCCGCCTAAGGAAGAAGCACTTCTTGGGTGCGAGCTTAAGGTTATGTTCTTTGAGGCGGGAGAAAACCATCTGTAGGCGACGGAGTGCAGTTTCCTCTGTAGGTGCAAAAACCATCAGATCGTCGAGGTAGCACAATAAGCTTGTGAAATTCTCATCACCGAATATGGACATCATCATCCTCATGAACGTAGCAGGGCTGTTGCACAGGCCTTGAGGGAGACGGTTGTATTCATGAAGCCCAAATGGCGAGGAGAATGCCGTATATTTCTTGTCGTCAGGGTGCAGGGGAACATTATAAAAGCCTGATGTCAGGTCCATTGTGGAGAAGAACGCGTTACCACCGAGCGCGGCCAGAGCGTCAGCTTGATGCGGCAGTGGATAAGCATCCTTCACAGTTCTCGCGTTCAGCCATCTGAAGTCAGTGCACACTCTGAGGTCCCCATTCGGTTTCCACACCAAGACCAGTGCAGATGCATACTCGCTGTTTGACTTCTGGATGATATTTTTCTCTTCCATCTCATTCAGAGTCGTTCTCAGTTTCTCGTACTGGCTCGGTGGTATGCGTCTGTAGGGTAAACGGAACGGCCTGTCATCGACAAGATGGATACGGTGAACAAACCCCTTAGCTTCTCCACAATCCATCTTGTGCCGTGAGAAGATTGACTCATTCTGCACGATGATGTCAAGGAGCTTGTCTTTCCACTGCAGTGACACTTCACATGACTTCAGGTCAATGTCTTGCAGACCCAGAGACTCCAGTGCATGCATCATGTCCTCCTCTGACCTTGGCTGCACAACTTCGCTCTGCATACACTGCACGTTACACTCAACGTTGTCAGCTTTTGGCAGGTCCTCCACTGCAATACAAGGAGACACATCTGCTAACTTGGCATTCCTTCTCAGCACCACAACTCGATTAGTAGGATTGATGACCCTAACAGGCACCCATCGATCTCCCCAAAGAGGAGTAACAACTCGTCCAACAAGGATATGTTTCAGTCCAGCTTTAGATCGCGTTGGTTCAACAATCACTGTACTGCCTGCCGACATCACTGCTGATTCAGGTAACTTGCCCCAAACAAGGTGTTCACTCTGTGGTTTCAGGGTCACACATCTCTTGACTTTAACTGTGCCCACTTTATCTGGAATGTAACCACCCCTCCATCGCTCTGTATTGGATAGCAGTGACAAAAATTGGCAGTGGTCAGCTGTCTGGCCATTGTTGGGCGAGGAAACTAGCTTCCAGTAGCTGTCAGTGTTCTTTAGTTGGGTTAGAATGTGCTTGATGGCATTGCTGCCAAGGATCATTTGTTCTGTCTGGCCTGGAACAACCATTGTTGGAATCACCATCCTACATCCATAAACCATGACATCAAGGTCATATATGTCTTTGGGGAAAACACGTTGTCCACCACAGCCTATAATAACATAATCATCAGCCGTGCCTCTTGTGATTTCAGGACACTGTTGTAAAAGGGACTTAACAGAGGACTCACTGATTGTACAGGCCATCGACCCACTGTCTAAGAGTGCTTTGAGGGTGGGGCCATTCTGTATTGACACAGGTGTGTAGAACAGGCTGATTGTACAGGCCATCGACCCACTGTCTAAGAGTGCTTTGAGGGTGGGGCCATTCTGTATTGACACAGGTGTGTAGAACAGGCTGTCAGTTTCTGCTATTCTTTGGGATCCCTGAAATATCAGTTTCTTGGATGGGGTTAATGTACTACTGTACAACTCATAGAGGGATGCATTATCTTGCATTTCTGGTAACTCAGTAGTGGTGGGAGGTTTATTGGGTTTGTCTGCACTGTCCTCCCCTGGGCGCAGACCAGTCAGTTTTCCTGATGTTCTGGGGCAGCTCTTTTGGTTGGACAGTCTCGGCGGGAATGACCTGGAGCATAGCACTTGAAACAAAGTCTATTTTCTCGGCAATGTGACAAGGCACTGTGGCCATCGCTTTTGCAGACAATGCATGGCTTAACAGTAAAACCATCAATATAGTCTGTGCCGTCCACAGGTCGCCTGGGTGGAGTTCGCCGTCTCACTTGGGACTGGTTAGAGGCTCCATGCAGCAGAACCCTCTCTAACATAGACATCACCTCTGCCAGAGAGACATACTGTGTACCATGTGTCTGCGGGCGTTCCTGACCACTGTGTGTAGGGACGAGGCCATGGCTCACCTCCGCTTTGTGCATGGTAATGTCCACGGTCCTCTTGAGATGCACTGAGGGAGTTTCTTTACAGCTCACTTCAGCGTGGTACTCATTCAGCACCTCCAGCGTTTCATGCGCCGACCATTTGTGGATAGGTTTGGACCTGAAAGTGAGAGCCAGGTCTCTACAGGGACAATTCCTAATAAACATACGGGTCACCTCCATCTCAGGGTTTTCAAATGATTTGCCCTGCTCTCTCAGGTAGTCAGAAGCCAAGTCAGCTGCTCTGTTTAGTCTCAGCCAGTAGTCATATGGGTCTTCCTGGTCTTTGGGTAAAGTTGAGTAAAAGTCAGCTAAGGGGACAACAGAATACATAGTAGAGCTAAAATGTCTCCTGAGGAGACCATAAATTATATCAGGGTTAGCCTTAATGTCAGTGTTGATATTTCTAATCCCAAACCTAACTACATCCTTAGCCTTTCCCTTCAAATGCATAAGGATTTCGTCAGCCTGTTCTTCAATCCTAACATCACTTTTCTTAATAAATGTTCTCATCTGATCTTCCCATTCATGCACTGTAATTGAGTCTGAGTCATTACCTGCAAAACATGGAGGTTCTTTGACCTTCCTCTGCATGACAACCTGAACCTGAGAAACATCAGACACACAACCGGGCTGACCCTCACCACCCACTACAGTATGTGTGGTTGTAGAACTGGGAGCAACTGTGCTGTGTGGCTGCATGCGTGACATGATGCTGTCAGCCAACTGATGTCCTATCTCCTGGATAACAGACCTCATCTGGGCAGCCGCACACTCAGAACTGTCACTAACAGGAGTTGGTGTAGGTGTGACATGGGGCATAGGTGTGCTGGCATGGTGGTTAACAGGATTATGAACCCTGGGACCAGGAAATGCATCCAATGAGGCCTTAACACCACTCTGAGTAGGACTATCAACAGAAAATTGAATGGGAGTGGGTATACCCCTGCCCCTACCAATACCACTGGGTGTGCCAAACCAGAAGCGGTTACCAGGAGCAGACATCATTCAGAAATTTGAAAATGAATAGACATCCAAAATTCAAAACACCATGGGAAATAAAATCACCAACTTGAAAGATAAAATAAAATAAAATCCAAAACTTGTGTGGGACAAAAAAAACTTCACTGTGTCACACTGTACAGCAATATTTGTACACTACACTATAATTCTAACATGTCAGGTGTGAGCTTGAACCAAAAAACACTGCAAACCAACGCCTCCAAGAAGTGATACAGCAGACAGGATGGCTACAGGTTCGATGTTCTTGATTGAAGTCCTGAGTCACGGCACCATTGTAACAGTTGTGGACCCGTCCTGTCATAATCACACTCTCAGAGGCCAGTGGGTTGGATGAAGTGGAACTTTACTGCAAAATGAGTGGTTCACAGCACAAAGAAACTGTAGTTAGCTCCTCCACTGGTGTGGCCATCACAGCAGAGAGCTGACCAACTGTGTGTAAAACTTTTCTTACAACAATTTCAGACAATACTGTACTCTTTTTAACATATGATCGTATAGTGGTTTTAAAATTAACATGGATTTAATGTAATCTGGTTTTAACCCTATTTTAGCTTAACATCCTTTTTCTCCTTTTTATTAGTTTTTATAAATGAAATAAGAAAATAGAAAAAT
Source organism: Garcialebias charrua (assembly GCA_038048925.1). Taxonomy (NCBI): domain Eukaryota; kingdom Metazoa; phylum Chordata; class Actinopteri; order Cyprinodontiformes; family Rivulidae; genus Garcialebias; species Garcialebias charrua. The sequence continues at coordinate 4,704 of JBBPBX010014361.1, forward strand.
AAATACAGACAACGGTCAAAATGAAATATTAAATTATTCTACAGCGCCCTCTGATGGTTCACAAAAAATAATAGTTCACGTTGTGTCATAAATGAAATAAGAAATTATAAAATTAAATACAGGCAGCCGTCAAAATGAAATATTAAATTGTCTTACAGCACCCTCTGGTGGTTCACAAAAAAATAGCAGTTAATGTTGTGTCGTCATGGCAACAACCAGCCGTTACTGTACAAGATATAACCGTTAACATAACGGACTTAACTCTGAACATTTTATATAACAAATTACCTGCAAAATGAGTGGTTCACAGCACAAAGAACATGTAGTTAGCTCCTCCACTGGTGTGGCCATCTAGAGAAAGTAGCATTTATGAATTTATTCTCTTATGAGCAACTCATACAAAACCAAACTTGTATCAACGGTTTTCTATCAACGGTTATGTAGCAACACAATGTTGATGCATAACTGTGTATATTACAATAAACTGTATATTATGATAAATTTCACATTAGCTTTGTAGCATACTTAATGATACTTTTGTAAAATAACCGAACTGTATGACTTACCACAGCAGAGAGCTGACCAACTGTGGGGAACTTCCGGTTTTACGTCATATTTATAGCCAACCAGTAGAGGGCGCTTATAAACCACACACTGCAGGACAACTATAATACATATTTTAGCAAGAATTTCACTACAAAATAATCAAAGTGTTTATACCTGTTACATATATATATATATATATATATATATATATATATATATATATATATATATATATATATATATATATATATATATATAATACTGTATATATATATATATATATATATATATATACGGTATGTATGTAAGTGATGTGTTAAGTGAATCAATCAATTATACAATCTATTATTTTTTTAAGCTAAATATGTTATAAGAAGTATTAATTTATATATATGTGCTAAAAACAGTTATGATCTATTTTAGATCTCACTGGGTGTGAAAAAGAAAAGGCTGATTTGTTGGATTATACCAGCACCAGCTGCCTAACTGGTCCTCCTGCTCTGGCCTGCACAAGAGATTTACAAAGATGTCACAGACCAAGAACAAAGGTAAATAAAATAAAACAAGAGTGGAACACATTCTTTTCTGTTATATAATTTAGTATATGATGATTATGATTCTCATAATAATAATCATTAACCTCACGCAGACTCTTCCACTGGTACATTTTCATCTTTAAATCACTTCTTGGTCTGCTGCCCTCACTACATGTCTTTGCGTGAGTGCAGCTACAGTGTGCGCTCTCAGGACATGATTACCTGCAGTGTTCCGTCAGTGAGGACTGAACTTGGAAAAAGGGCCTTCTCCTACTCTGCTCCTGCTTCATGGAATATCTTACAAAAAGATCTGAAGCTCTCGACCTTGACTTCTCTAAATGGTTTTCAGAATCTGTTGGAATCCTGGCAAAAACCAATGCAGATTTGTTCCTGTCTTTGATTTTATACGTCTACCTTATAATGTTTTGCTAGTTTTTTGATACTTTGTTAAAAAAAAATATATATATTTTGTTTTTTTCTCTCTTTTTGTTTTCTATTGTTTATTGTTTGTTTGTTTATTGTTTAATGAAATTCTATCACTGCTGTTCATTAGTTTTAGCAGGTCGCTTTCGTAAATGAGCCCATGAGGTTCAAAATATTTACCTGACTAAATAAAGGTTGAATGAATGAATGAATGAATAATAACAATAATTGTAATAAATTTCCCACCTGTATATTATTAGTGCCATGTGAAATTTGTCATAATTTCAACATTACTTGTGCCAAATATATTTTTATCTCCTAACTTGTTTGGAATAGTTTGTTTTTGTAGGTAATGAAAAAAATGCAGGCTCAACCACTATCAATTAGTAGTACATGTATTTGGAAGTTATGTAAAAATCGTAACTCTCACAAATCTGACTCACAGTGTCCTACCAAATTGCTCACTGTCCCTTCATATTTTTTAAAAAGTTTATTTGACATATTTTTATGTTGTAAGGTGATCCATCCTGAACCTGCCAGCGAGGTGGTGCGAAAGCCCAGAACTGTGGGGAAAAGATGTCTGCACTCCACGCTTTACAGAGCTTACACAGGTATAACCAGGGGCGGCTCCAGAGATATTTTTCTGCAGGTGCTAAGGGGGGGCTAAGCATTTTACTGAGGATGCTATGAAGGATAATTTGTTCTTTCAGTTCTCAAGGTCAATGTGTGTCATTCACATCACATGTGGTACATAAGGTGGAACGAAACTATGGACAGGGTCCCAGTTACATCCAACAAAAATACAAATTGTAAAGAAAAACAGTAAAAAAGATCCGAGACATGAAATAAGAAATACACTAAACTAAAAATACACTAAGCACTACTAGTATACTGTACGAAACAATGCGCCAAACAATAGCAGCACGAACATGAGTCTGTGTGAGCAGATGAGGATGAGTGAACACAGCAACATGAAATAGATCAGCAGCATGAGATCAGCAGCACATAACCAAATGGTATTACAGTGATTTGTTTTCACAGTGATAATTCAGACTAGGGGTTCATGAGTCTAACAACCTCGGGGCAAGGGCGGGGTGGCCATCGGGAGGTTCGAGAGAAATCCCGATGGGCCGCGTCATGAATGGGCCGGTAGGCGCACGGGGAAAATGATGACAGTCATTTATTATCACTGCAAGCCAGGAAATGATTTATCAAGTTGTATTAGCTAAAAATGGCATAACCAGAGGCATCATGTCACCAGTTTCTGCTCCTTACTGGGTCAGTGTTGAGAGCATCACTCATTTTTGTGGGCTTCAGCTGGTGGATCAGATTGTTGTTGTTTTTTACTCGATATAATCACTGATTTCTTTTTATTTTATTAGTTGTGTTTTGCGAGGAAAATATCACAACAACCACATGTTAAAGAATATTAACTCAATGAAAAAGAAAATAATCTGATATTTTCTTGGGGGTGCTAAGGGGGTGCTGTGAGTTTTCCAGGGGGGGCTATAGCACACCCTAGCTCCCCCCTGGAGCCGCATCTGGGTATAACCTTTGTGTTAATGTTTTTATGCCAGTTTCTTTTGTCAAAACTTATTGTGATTATGTCACTCGTGTGTTTGCAGGACCACGTCCAGACCCCGAAATCCTGACATCAGGAGGAAAACTACACCGACTGGAGTCTCAACCATTTATTGCTCCTGTCCTAGATGGTCTGTCAACGTTGGAGCTGGTACCATCCAGATGTGGGCCTGTGCCACAGGGTGGACTTTTCTAACCAGTGCCCAACTGAGAAGTCCTGTGTAGCATCATTCTGCACCACATGGCTCCAGACTTCCCTGCTCTTCCTTCGATGATGTATAGTCTTCCCAACATGTGTTTTGTGCCCACACTCAGTCAGCTGCATCTTCAGTCTCTGCAAGTGTCACATGAAATACAGGCCAGAACCAGGGAGCAGTCCAGATGTTCTGCAGGGGTACAGCTTCGACAACCAAGGCTTACTGCTAGCTGTTTCTGTGTTGCTTACAGAGGTCTTAGATATAACCTCTACTCCTGTATGCTGCCATTGCACTGGCAGCTCAGATGGTCAGGGGGTACACTAAACAATAACTGTTGAACGGGTGGACGTTCAATAAACAATAACTGTTGAACAGGTGTGGCGTGATGAATTGATTGATGATTGGTTGATCAGATGAAGTCTAAACTGGACATGTTTTACTTTCAATGTGTTTATATCAATGCAGTATCATAAAATGTACAAATCACCTTTTTGTTCCTTTGTATTTCTAATATTCAGTCTCAAGCTGTGTGAATCACTGTAAATTAATTTAATACTGTAAATAGTTGTTACTCGTGAAAAATACAAAAACGTGCCAATTTCTTTAAAATGAAATTCCATAATTTGGGAAAAATATCTATAATCCACTATAAGTTTATAGTGTACAGTTATAAATTGTTAACTTAAATAGTTATAAAGTTTTTTTTGTTCTTACTAGATGTTGTAAATTATACTTGTTTTCCTTGCAATTCAACTCAATCAATCCACAAATAATAATAAAAAAACGTATACTGCTCAAGTGTGTTTTAATTGAAGAATGTTTAAAAATAATTTAAAACTTTTAAATAATAAAGTACATAACACTAGAACAGTTTACATACATGTGACAAGCTTGGATGTTATTTTTTATTTTATAAACTTACTGCAACGGCACCTTAGGATTTTCACCCAAGGACACAATTTATACACAGAAAAGGCACTTGGGTTTGTTTACAAGTAAACAGGAGACTGTTCCAACATACAATATTAATTTTATTAACACTAAGTTAAAAACTAATTCTAATGGAGGCAATAATGATTCTTAAATATTCAGCCAAAGTTGAGGCTTTCCAGTGGTCAGTCAACTAAAAGATAATGATGGTTCAATGTAACAAGAGCAGAAATTCACCCACAAGATGTGATGATGCACGAGACACGAGTGGAACAGAAGAACCTACACAAGACTGAACTGCTGCCTTCAACCTGGAACATAAATATGAAATTAAGTAAACAGAAATAAATATGTTTTCCTGATGCATGCTCAATAATCCAGGTAGGAAAATCTAAAAAAGTTAAGTCAGATCCTGTGGACTCCCCCAGCCAATCTGCTCAGGTAAGACACTGACTAATTACAGTGACTTGAGCAGGCTGTAGTAAAGCATGGTAGGACAGATAAGGTTGTTTTCTTGCCCCACAAGAACAACCAGGAACTGAACAAAAACAACAGATGAAACGGAGCCATTTTCCTCACTGTCTAATGCTAACACTTGTGACATTTTCTGACAATTTAGTCCAGAACAGCTAGCGCCATTGCAGCACCCAAAATTGTGCAGGCATCTGTTTGAACAGCTAAGTGGCAGCCGCGGGTCCTACGCGTAATCTAAAAACGTCATTTTGACTAGTCATAATTACGTTTGAGATATCTTGAATTGTCATTATGGATGTCTGACACTTTAAATGACGAATCGGATGACGTCATTTAAGATATCTTTAATTATATTTTGACTAGTCAAAATTCATTTTAAGATATCTTGAATTGCTATTATGACTAGTCAGAATGTAAATACAGATATCTTAAATTAACATTCTGACTAGTCAAAATGTAATTGTGACTAGTCAAAACTCCTTTTTAGATATCTAGAATGTAATTACGGATAGTCAGACTTCACGATTTAATGTTAAAAGGGCTTGCCATAAAAGTCAGAGTCAGAGTCAGAGAGTCTTTATTGTCATTTGCACCACATGTGGTACATGTGATGAAAACGAGATTATGTACACGGGGTCCCAGTTACATCCAACAACAAATGCAAGAGAAAAACAGTAATAACATCTAGAATTAACTAAGAAAAACATCAACTAGTAATACACTAAGCCTAATATAGTGGGAATAAACAGCAGCACGAACATGAGTTTGTATGAGCAGATGGTCACAGATGAACACAGATGAACACAGCAACAAGAAAACAGATCAGCATCAGCACAATGTGATATTTTGCAGTGTTTATTTTTTATTTTATTTTTATTTATTCATGAGTCTAACAGCCTCAGGGTAGAAGCTGTTCCTCAGTCTAGTGGTTCTACACTTGATGCTCCTCAACCTCCGTCCTGAGGGGAGTGGGGCAAAGAGTGAGTGTGCTGGATGAGTGAGGTCTTTCATGATGCAGGTGGCTCTTTTCCTGCATCTGGAGGTGTAAATGTCTGTGATGGTGGGGAGACTGACTCCAACAGACTTCTGTGCAGCCTTCACCACTCTCTGTAGAGCTTTCCTCTCTTCAACTGTGCAGCCTCCATGCCACACGTTGATGCTGGAGCACAGGACGCTCTCCACTGCACACCTGTAGAACGAGGTGAGAACTGGGCTGCTCAGACCAGCACGTCTCAGCCGTCTGAGGAAGTAGAGTCTCTGATGACCTTTCTTGATCAGGCTGGTGGTGTTGTTGCTCCAGCTGAGGTTATCATTCATGTGTACACCCAAGTATTTGTAGCTGGAGACCACTTCCACTGCAGACCCACCTATTTTCAGTGGGGCGTGGGTGTGTTTGTTCCTTCTGAAGTCCACAATCATCTCCTTTGTCTTCTTCACATTCATGTGAAGATTATTCTCTTTGCACCAGCTCTCCAGGTGTTCCACCTCCTGTCTGTAGCTGGACTCATCATTGTTTGTGATGCATCCCACCACCGCTGTATCATCTGCAAACTTAACAATATGACAGCCTGGAAGTGTGGCTGTACAATCATATGTGAGCAGAGTGAACAGAAGGGGGCTCAGCACACATCCCTGAGGAGAGCCAGTGCTGAGGGTTATGGTGGAGGAGGAGAAGTTGTGGATCTTCACGGACTGTGGTCTGTCTGTTAAGAAGTCTAGTACCCAGTTACAAATAGAGGGGCTTAGTCCAAGTGTAGATAGTTTGTCTATCAGAGTTTGGGGGATCATGGTGTTGAAGGCAGATGTGAAGTCCACAAAGAGCAGACGCACGTATGAGTCCTTCTGATCCAGGTGGGTGAGAGCAGTGTGGACCACGGAAGAAATGGCGTCCTCTGTTGATCGGTTCTCACGGTATGCGTATTGATGAGGGTCCTCGTTGATGTTGACGGTTGCCTTGATGTGGGACATGACCAGTTTCTCAAAACATTTAGCGACTATCGGGGTGAGGGCCACCGGTCTATAGTCATTCAGACCAGTCACTGTGGAGCTCTTTGGGACTGGGATGATGGTCGCGGTCTTCAGGCAGGTGGGAACTGACTCCAGTGCAAGTGAGGTGGTGAAGATGTCAGCCAGCACCTCACAGAGCTGGTCCGCACATTCCTTCAGAACTTTAAAAAGACAGATTATGACGTGCAATGATTGATCCTAATGGCAGCATGTAAAGAGAAAAGAGGACTGGCCCCAGAATGGATCCCTGTGGTACGTCAGAGGTCAGAGGGGTTGATGAAGAGGAGGACAGATCACCTATCATGACAGAGAAAGTTCTCCCAGTCAGGTAAGATTTGAACCACTCAAGCACAGCTCCCTGGAGGCCAACCAGCTGAGACAAACGGTTGATTAGTACCTGATGGTCAACGGTGTCAAAAGCTGCTTAGAGGTCTAACATCACCAGCAGAACAGTTTTTTTGCGTCCAGGAACAGAAGAATGTCATTCTGTACTTTGAGCAGTGCAGATTCAGTACTGTGACGAGCTCGAAAACCAGACTGAAATTTTTCAAACAGGTTGTTGAGCTCTAGAAAAGATTGAAGTTGAATAAAAACAATCTTTTCTAGGACATTTGATAAAAATGACAGATGGGAAACTGGCCTGAAATTAGAGAGAGCTGTAGGATCTAAGCCTGTTTTTTTGAGAAGAAGCCTGACCACAGCGTGTTTGAAAGCAGATGGCACAAAACCTGAAGTTAGACAGATGTTAATGAATAACAAAACACAAGGACCAATTACATCAAAGGACTGTTTGAACATTTTTGAGGGAATGATGTCCAGAGAACCAGTTTACAGTCTGTGTAAGTCTTAAGGTATAAAAAGAAGGCAAAACTTTCAGTCTTAATTATGGAAACTTGTATAAATGACAGCCTTCACATGTATTAAATGTAATAATGTCTTATTTTTCCTTTTATTTCCTCCAACACTAACATATTTGTTTGTTTTTTCAGAAGCTGTCTTTAAACATGCATCCTTAAAGACCAGTAACAAGACAGAAGACAACTTTCATAGAAGTCAGCTGAATAATCAAGGTAATTCATGATCACTTAATGCTGTAAAAAGTGTCTCATGCCAGGACATCTTGCTGTTCATATCGAGCCAGTGTGTGAATTCATCTCAATGTACCACATCTCAACTACACACACTCACTTTCACATTGATCTAACAACTGTTCCTTGTTACAGAATGTTACAGAATATGTAATATAACATTGAAAGAATTAAAGTTGGGAAAACTTCTAATTTAGGAAAATATAATAATAATAATAATAATAATAATGAATTTAATTTATAATGCACTTTTCATTAATGAAAATCTCAAAGTGCTACAAAGTGCAACAAAATCAAAAGTCAAATAAAACAAGCGATAAAACAAGTAACGTCAATAATAGTATCAAGATAGAATAGATCAAAGATAGAATCATGAGGAGACAGAGTAGGCTCGCTTAAAAAGAAAGGTCTTCAAGCCGCTTTTAAAGTCAACCAGTGACTGTGGAGCTCTCAGGCAGTCAGGAAGAGAGTTCCATAGGCGGGGGGCAGCCACACAGAATGCCCGGTCTCCCATGGTCCTTAATTTGGTTCTCGGAATGTGAAGGAGATTACTGTTCTGTGATCGTAGAGACCGGGTGGATGAATATGGAACAAGAATGTCCTTTAGATAATCTGGTGAAGTTCTGTGTAAGCATTGATGTGTAATGAGAGCAGTTTTGTACTGAATTCTGTAGGTGACAGGAAGCCAATGAAGGTTATGGAGAATGGGCGTAATATGTTCAAATTTACGAACTCTCAACAGAATCCTTGCTGCACTGTTTTGGATATATTGGAGCTTCTGAGGGTATTTACCAGGGATTCCAATAAACAGGGAGTTGCAGTAGTCGAGCCTGGAGGAGACAAAAGTATGGACGAGCTTCTCAGCATCAGAAAAAGTTAGGGATGGGCAATTTCTATTGTTTATTGATTTCTATATTTCTATTGTATTGCTCACATCTACCCTCTCTATTCGTTTGTGTTTATTTAGTGTTGTTGAATTTTGGTGTAAGACTTGATTTAGAGCCTTTTATTGCAATAATAAATCGTGTTTTACAAAAAGACTTTAAAGGATACCTTAAAGTAGAGGGAAAAAAAACGTTTTTTTTAATTTTTTTTATTGTCTAGTTCCCAGTATTAGAGTATGAACATGTAAGGGGTTATGAGGAAGTCAATATTAATACTGACCTCTTTACCTTAATTAATTTACTTATTCAGATTGAATAGTAAATTCACGGATTCTGTTCTTTTTCAGTTTACCCAATATTTCTGTGATCTTTATGATGGATAAATACACAAAGCCATTAAGTGACAAAGACGTTAACTTAGTTTGATATGTCAAAGAGACACTATCATTTATTTAAAATAAATCAACTAAATTAACACCATTACACTTGATTGACATGATTTCACTTTCTTTCAATTTAAAACGTCAGCACACTTAAATTCAACACAACAGACATAAATATTGGATGTTAACATATTTAGTCTGTGGGCTCTTCAGCTTAAATATAGTTTCCAGCTTAGATTGAGAGGGAAAGAGTAGGAGGAAAGATTTAAGAAGAAATTATCATGAGCATGATACCAGAGTGACACTTCTCCTCCGACTTCTGCTAAAATCCAGGTACGTTTTGTAAACAGCTCTTTACCTTTTGACGACCGCCCGGTAAGAGGTGACCTTGTAGCCTTTCAGATGCACGGATCCTTGTGGGGACCAGTACGATACCTTCAAGCAAGGTTCTGGTTTACGTCTCCAACGTCTCCTGGTTTTGCTTGGTCATCAGAGAATATGTCAGCTTCAGGCCTCTGACTTCAAGATAAACTTATTCCAGGAAGGAAAAAACAAAGTTCTTGAGCTTACGCTTGTTCGAAGTGGACCCATAACAACATGTTATCAGTCCCAGCTGGATGACGAGTCCTTAGCGCGTGACTTGTGGTCATTCAGCTCTTTGGAAGTTCACATCATCTTTCGAAACTCCCAGAAACTCTGGAGCGTTCTCGCACAGTTAGAACTTAAAAAGCAGGCACAAAGAAAGGAGTGCACTTGCCTTATCAGGACCCAAGGTTACAGCCAGCAGCAGAGGGAAATGTTTAGGAACAGACAGAGAAAGCTGGAGCCTTGTTCATGAAAAACAACGGATTAAACTGTCTTCTTATTTCTAAACAAAACAGTCGGGTCTCTGTGACCCGAGATTTCCCTTTAACACAGCAGTGAACACAGTTTAACTCTTAAAGAATAACACAGCTTAAAAGCACACATCATGAAAATGACAAATGTTATTCTTTTGATCACATCAGCCTAAAATCAAAGATAGAAATAGTCTCTTTTGGTGACTATATTTATCAGATTACAGCTTAATGAATGATTTTGTAGTAAATGTCTTGCTTTACTGAGAGGTCAGTAAAGGTCATCACTGGACAGTTCAAAAACCTTAATTTGACCCTGGGTAGGTCCACTACATCTGGTGGCCCGTACGGGGATTTGTACCTATAAAATTTTGGAGGGCTTCTGTAACGAAGGCCTCTAATTCCAAACTATTCCTCCATTCATTACTTAGTTTAGGTTGAACTAAAATAAAAAAAATGAAATATAGTTTGATCTAAATGTCTGTTGTCTTTTAGACGATCGACGTAGGATTTGGTATTCCTAATAAATTTTGAAGTCTATGGCGAGACTCATCAAAATGAATAGACAATCTAGAATAGAAACGATCGAATCGGTTCAATTTAGAAATTATGAGACCAGTGTAGTTTATGGTACCTTGAGTAGCTTTAAACTACATTGACTCTTCGACGATTGAGATTTAACAAAACGAACTGCATGTTGGCATAGTTAAATCCATATCATTCATTAACCAATGTTAATACAAAACCTTTTTGGCTGGGAGTGTTCAGAACCAAAAAAATATCTCAACTAATGACAACAGTAATGACTAAACAACACGGAAACAACGTTTCACTGCTTCGACACACTCTTGTCGTCAGATTCCAAAGTGCAACACACAAGAAAAACAGGTCTCAACTTTATGACCGAGGTCAAATTAAATCTCGTGGATTTAAACGGTTGTTAAGGTTAGTTTTTTGTTGTGGGTTTTAGGCTTAGCGTTTCTAAGTTCAAATTGGACAATGCGACTTATAGGGTGGAAAATACGGTAGTTTAAACCTGATTAGTTTATTTACTAACTTGTGTTTGTACGACCTTATTATCCCATGAAGTCGGTGAGTTTGTGAGATCTTTGTCTTTTGTGGAGTCATTGAACGCCTTGTAAGGTTTGATCTGATTTCGATGTACCCATTTAGCAATTGGCTCTTTGCGGCCTTTGCTGATTTTGATTTCGTAGACGACTGAGGACACTTTGTCTGTTATCAGATGAGGTCCAGTCCACCTGGGCATTAGTTTGCGGGCGAGAGTTCCGGTCTCGGACCCTCCTTTCCCGGTTGCTGGGGCGAACGTATAGTACCAGACTCTGTCTCCCACTTGGAGTTCATTGTGAGAGGCCTTTTGGTCGTAGTACGCCTTACGTCCTTCAGCGGATCTTTCCAGGTTTTTCTGGGCGAAAGCAAAAGTGTTTCTGAGGTGTACATTCAAATCTTTGTCTTTGGCATGGCCTAACATCACCCCCCTTTGGTCATGGGGGACCACGAGCACAGGTGAGGACGTCCGTCCATGGGCACAAGTTAGGATGCCACCGTTTAGTTTAAGCTGTTCGCGCAGCTGAGAGAAGACGGTACACAGGAATCGTTTAGGTTTTGGCCAACGTATCTTCTTACGTTTACCTCTTTCCGTGTAATTCAGGTGTGTCACAACTGTCGGCGCAATCGCTGGTGTGTCTGATTGTACAGACTGCGACAGGTCACTGTCGTTGTGTGTGTCTTCCCACTTCTTGACTGAAGAGGGGCTCTTTGAGTCTGTAAAAACTATGTCATTTCTGAGTAGTTCTAGACACAAATGTTCCTGAACCAAGGTTTCATCGAAAGCTTGGCTGATAGCCGATTTACCTGTCCCAGGGGACAGTACAGCAACCTCGGTGTGGGGTCCTTGGATCTCCACACCTTTCTCTACCTGTGGTAGGTAATGTGAGTTTGCCCCCTTCTTGTCTGATGAGGGGTCCTCGTAATCTGCAACAATGATGTCCAAGTGACTGTCAGCGTTTGGTTGACTGTCATCTTCTGGACTCAGATGCCCTTGAACCAAGGTTTCATCGAAAGCTTGGTTGATTGCCGAATTACCTGTCCCAGAGGACAGTACAGCGTCTTCGGTGTGGGATCCGTGGATCTCAACACCTTTCACTACCTGTGGTAGGCAGTGGTCAGGGAGTGCCGATTGTGTCAGCTCACAGAGGAGGTTCTCTTGTTGGGCCAGAGTTTGGTCCGACTTTTGGGTCTCTTCTGTCTCACCTGTAGTTGAAGGTTCACTTACCGGGCTCTTGTCCTCGGTTGAGGAGTCATTTGTGTCCTCTGCGGTACCTGCGGTTAGGCAGTCTGTATCGCAACTAGGAAGCACTTTTATTGGCAGGGGTGTTCTCACTGTGCTCCACATTTTCCGTCGACCATAATCTATAATCGCGTTGAAGCGGTTTATAAAATCTTGGCCAACCAAAAATGGGAATGAGTCGAGTTTAGACACGTACACCGGGTGGCGTAGTGTCATTTCGCCAATCTGCATGTGAACCATAGCTATAGCTGTTAGGGTTGTTCTCGTCTCTGCGAGACCCTGTAGCTCAATAGCACATTTCACAAAGGGTATTTGCCTGTCAACACCGTTAGCGGCGGTCCTCAGCTCCTTGAACAGCTTGGCCGACATAATGGTTATATCAGCACTGCCATCCAGGAGGGCTTCACGCTCAAGGACACCTTCCAGTGTGATAGGTAGGTAAGCTTTCTTAGCCACCCCCCTTTGTATAAAGTTACACAGAAACCTCACAGGTCTTGGCCCACGTTTCTGTTCACGTGTGACTCTGTCTGTGTAATCTTGTTTACTGTCAGCATCTTGTTGGCTGTCAGCATCATGACCTTCAGGATGTTGTTGTGTGTCAGCAATTGGTTTGCTGTCAACATCCATGGCAATGTTGGTAGTAGTGTGCGCTGAGTTATTTGTGTGCTCTGAGTCTTTGTGAAAGACAGTGCTACACATCGCTCCAGGTTGGTCAATGTTGATAGTGTCATTATCAATGATAACGCCACTCATTGTATCAGGTTGGTCAAGCACAGTAACATTCAAATCTACTGACAAACTACTTACATCCTCTGTCTCTTCCGAGCATAGAGGTGTTGGGCCATTTTTCCGGGACATTCGTGACTCTTTGCGCGTCTCGAACTGTTCTGTTCGAGGCGCAGGAGGTGCAGTTCCGAGGCTCGGGGGTTTCTGTTGGGACCACGCATTGTTACATGAGTATAGGTCCTCATACTTCAATTTCTTTTGAAGTTCACCCACCGTTAGACCTTGGTTTTCACCCACCTGGTTCGATCTGAACCATTTTGGGTCTCTTAGAGAGTGAACACCTACCTTTTGTGGTTCGTTGCTTGTCTCAGATTTTTCAATCTGAGGTGCTTCAGGAGCGGGGCTCCCTTTAAACCATTTTGAGTCACTGTTCCAACTGGTACCAACATTTCGGTGTATGTCAGTTTGAAAATCTTGTTTATGCTTGCGTGCATTATCCAACTCTTCTAACAACTGACGTATGTTCTCCATCTCCTCTGAGGTCAGAGGGCCTTTGATACGACAGTGTTTATTCTCGCTTTCCATAGGAGAGAGAACCTCTTCTATTTTTAGCGACTGGGATACGACCTTTTGACCTGGGCACACCTCAGAGGGTGTTTTGCTTTGCATGTGAGCCTCAAAAGCAGTTACAGCACCCTGTATAATTTCATCCAAAGATGTTACTTCTAATTGACACCAGGTGTACAATGGCAACTTGAATCTAATATCAGAGATTAGATTATTTCTGAAAACAGATTTGAAAAGCGTCTGCTCTTCAAGTCCCGGTTCCATTATGTCGCCTGCATACGCCTTGAAAATCCTGTCAAAGAAATGCAAAGGATGTTCATCTTTTTCCTGCAAGACATTTCGGGCAGCTAAGTAGTCACCACACAATGAGAGAGATTTTCTCTCTGTGCGAGGTGCAGGGGGAGCAGGTCCTCGGCTTCGGGGTCCCTCTTCGGATCCTTTGATGTATGAGTCTACTAGAGGCACATACTGTATGAGCCTTGGACGCGCACCTTCTTGAACTTCCATCTTTGTTTTGATTTTTTGTGAAAATCAATAAGACAGTTCGTATTTTAATGTGTGCAAATAAATCTTCACTTTTAATGTAGCACTGAGTCAATCAAACTAACCAGCTGTGTGGTTTAAGTGTTTCACCGTGTAATAAGTATTTCTATTCATAGGTACCTTCTTTCAGGACTTACCCTTAATGAACCTGTAAAAGTTAAATGCCCTCTTGCAGTGTTAACTTTATATATAACTTATTTTTTAACAACAGTTACTAACTAACACAAGCATGATTTTCGTTTTACTTACTCAAACACTTTTTAAAAGATTTGAAATAAATGCAATATTCACACTAAAATGTTCCCAGGAAGCTGCTCCATCATGCCTTAAAAAGATGTATTGCAGTTTGGCTAAACTGTTTTGCTGTATTTTGACAGTTATCAGGAGTGAAAATAGGATTACTTGTTTGTTATTTTAAATATTTTTTTATTTAAAATAAACTGGAGTTTTTGTATGCTCAACATAACATTACAGATGTTATTCCAAATAAAAATCAGTGATTTTTATTAATTTGTTGTCATTTGACATCCTCAAATTTGTTCTGCTATCTTTGTTTTGATTTTTGTGAAAATCAAGTCAGCAGATGCTTTTTGTTTGTTATTTTAAACTTTTTATTTAAAATAAACTGGAGTCATTAATTTTACACAGAAAAACGTTAAAAATGCCATTTTTAACTAAAAGTGTACAGATGTACACACCAATTCTGTTTAAAATTCAGAGATGTGAAGAGCTTAATGTGGAAACGCTCTGTTCTCCATCATTTTTTTTTTTTTTTTTAATTTGAAAATCAAATAAAAATTCCCTTTTGAGTGTTATTTTAAATCTCTTCAGTATTTAAAATGAGCATAAATTGTTTGTCTGTACCTCTGTTATTCTAAAATTTGTATTTAGAATAAACAGGAGTTTTTTGTTTGTGTACAGAACAATTTTTTAAAAGCTGGTAATTCACCATAAAAATGCTGACTTCTCATGATGTATTTGAGAAAACTCATCTGTCAACGTCTTTTAACCAACAGGGGGCAGCTTCGAGTCCTAATTTTAATCACGAGGAAACTGATTTTTCTAATCAGTATTTAAACTAAAAACAACCTGTTAGAGTTAGTTTCTAGTATGTTCGTGATAAACGCTCGAACTGCGGTCTTGTCAGAGACAAATATATGTTGTTAGACAGTTTAGATGGCTTTAAATGAGTTTTTAAACTTTTAGTGAAATCTCCGTTTGTCTTGTGTTGAGTGAAACTGCTCGTCACCCAAAGTGCACCTGGAAATGACGACACAAGTAGGCGGGTCGACGCAGTGCGTCACCAGCTTCCGTTGAGCGAGGCGGAGCTCGCTAAACAGATACGTGACGTCAACCAAACAGCGTTTGTAGTTCATTCCCAAGCGTTCATGGTAAATGAAGTTTTCTTACCTTCGCCCAATGTAGTACCGGAAATGACGACAAAGTGGGTTGGTCGCAACGGCGTGCGTTCCCACTACAGCGAATCAGCGTTCGCCACGAGTGATTGACAGCTCACAGCTCTCGTTCATCCAATCACAGCTCATAAACAACGTGTAGTAGGACACGTCTATGTAACGTTAGCTTAGCACAACAAAACACAACTTTATAGACTCGTAATCAACTCAAACGCTTCAACTAACTTCCCAAAATTCTGAAACGTGGCAATCACATTTAAAACAGGCACAACGAAGCTACGCTCGGTAACACAGCACTGCAGCTGCAGAACAAACACGGACTCGCTCGGAGCCACTTCAAGGTCGGTTCCGGTCCACTTTTCAATGGAGCAGGAAACGGGTCTGACAGAACCCAGCCGACACGTTCTAACAGTAATATGCTTTTCCGACCTGCTCTAACTTGCAAAAATACCACACACAGCAATCTTGTAGATGTTAAAGTAGCTTTTCAGGCAATTTGACTCGGCGGTCATTTTGCAGTGAGATTGCCTCAGCTTGTGCAACGTAATCTGGACCGGGTCCTTATCAGAACCACCAGACACTTCCCACACAGCGAGACAGATCCCCACCAAACTACTTATAGCGTTTCAAAAGTTGAACAAATAACAATTTCAGCTTCAAATGTCATTAACTGCAGTCCTGCAATCGTTCTGAACACTTTTCCAGCCAAAATAATTAATCTGTCAGAGTCTAAAACTTGGATCCTATTATGCCAACATGACGTTACAGTTCATGACTGAGACCACAGATATCAATAAACTTTCAGAACCACGTACGAGGGCCACCAGATGTAAAGGGTTAATGAGGAGGTCAATATTAATACTGACCTCTTTACCTTAATTAATTTACTTATTCAGATTGAATAGTAAATATTCACGGATTCTGTTCTTTTTCAGTTTACCCAATATTTCTGTGATCTTTATGATGGATAAATAAACAGAGCCATTAAGTGACAATGGACATTAACTTAGTTTGGTATGCCAGTCGACACTACCATTTATTTAAAATAAATCAACTAAATTAACACCATTACACTTGATTGACATGATTTCACTTTCTTTCAATTCAAATACGTCAGCACACTTAAATTTAACACAACAGACATAAATACTAGATGTTAAACATATTTAGTCTGTGGGCTCTTTAACTTAAAAAATAGTTTCCAGCTTAGATTGAGAGGGAAAGAGTAGGAGGAAAGATTTAAGAAGAAATTATCATGAGCATGATACCAGAGTGACACTTCTCCTCCGACTTCTGCTAAAATCCAGGTACGTTTTGTAAACAGCTCTTTACCTTTTGACGACCGCCCGGTAAGAGGTGACCTTGTAGCCTTTCAGATGCACGGATCCTTGTGGGGACCAGTACGATACCTTCAAGCAAGGTTCTGGTTTACGTCTCCAACGTCTCCTGGTTTTGCTTGGTCATCAGAGAATATGTCAGCTTCAGGCCTCTGACTTCAAGATAAACTTATTCCAGGAAGGAATAGACAAAGTTCTTGATCTTACGCTTGTTCGAAGTAGACTCATAACAGCCTGTTATCAGTCCTTAGCTGAAGACGCCGGTCGTTAGCTCTTGACCACACGTGTCCAGCTCTTGGGAAAGTTCACATCTCTTGGAAGTTCCCAGCAACTCTCTGAAGCCTTTTAGCCAAAGCTTAGAACTTAAAGCAGGATCCAAGAGAGGAGTTCATTTGTCTTATCAAACCCA
Source organism: Garcialebias charrua (assembly GCA_038048925.1). Classification (NCBI taxonomy): domain Eukaryota; kingdom Metazoa; phylum Chordata; class Actinopteri; order Cyprinodontiformes; family Rivulidae; genus Garcialebias; species Garcialebias charrua. The sequence goes on from JBBPBX010014361.1 coordinate 21,894, forward strand.
AGGTTACAACCAGCAGCAGAGAGAAATGTTTAGGAAAAAAGACAGATAAAGCTGGAGCCCTGCTCATGAGACTGTCTCTGAGTTTCTAAACAAAACCGTCCGGTCTCTGTGACCCGAAGGCTTCACCTTTAAACACAGCAGTGAACACAGTTTAACTCTTACAGAATGACACAGCTTAAAAGCACACATCATGAAAATGACAAAAGTTATTCTTTTGATCACATTAGAATAAAATCAAAGATAGAAATAGTCTCTTTTGGTGACTATATTTATCAGATTATAGCTAAATGAATGATTTTGTAGTAAATGTCTTGCTTTACTGAGTGGTCAGTAAAGGTCATCACTGGACAGTTCAAAAACCTTAATTTGACCCTGGGTAGGTCCACTACATATGCCAGTGAGACGTGGAAGGTGTCAGTAAAGATGGCCAAGAAATTGGATGCATTCCAACAAAGATGCCTGCGAAAGATACTGAAGATTACATACCTAGATCGGATTACAAATGCAGAAGTCTATCGCAGGACACATACCATACCCATGAGCCAAACAATTAAGCTAAGGAAGCTCAAGTTTGCGGGACATGTACTGAGAATGGAAGCACAGAGACTACCAAAGATTGCCTTCAATTGGAAACCACAAGGAAACAGAAAGAGAGGCAGACCCAAACTGACGTGGAGACGATCCTTTGAGAAAGACCTGAAAGTACAAGGCTTCGACCCGAGCACGGTGGAGGTGATCGCCAAGGATAGAGATCAATGGAAACAGCTTGCCGCCCAATGCGCTCTCGAGCGCGGGAGGATCTAAGTCTAAGTCTAGACAGATTACCGGTAATAACAAATAAAAACTTTTTGAAGTGTTTTGTCTTTTATCCAAGCCTTCGTCAGTCTGAGGAGCTGCAATAAACTCCTATAAACAGCACCTTCACATGGTGGATCAACTAGTGTGTTGTTGGCATCCAGAACTAGCTGTTCACCTGATAGAGGAGGACCATCAGCCTAATGTTTGGTTGTCGGTGCCATCAGGACACTGCTGGGAATAGCAAGAAGTGATGGCTCTAAATTGGAGGCTAACTTGGCAACATGGTATCTCGCTAGTTTTTTGTGCAGTTGTATGCACATGCATGGTGACCCATGTGTCAGAAAAGGGCAGGTCTCTTATTGGTTGTCCTGTATGTCAATCAAATGAGAAATTCCATAGTGAGGATGGATGATAGGCTGACGTCTATATTTTTTATTGCCATGCCATCTACTCAGCTTACCTTTTATATCGCTTTAACACACATTAAAGCGAAAGTTCAATCTGATTAATTGGTGTCCATTAATTCAAAATAATTGTAACAAAAATAGTGTCCTTGAGAGCTTCAAGAAAGTCTAACCCCAAAATTACACCACACGCGGCTCCGCCCCGCTCCGGTCCGCAGGTCGCAGCTGAACGAGTCCAATTCCCACTGCCTCCGCTCCGCTCAGGTCCGCCTGGATGCGCCGCTCCGAGACACGTGCGAGATCGCGCGATAAATCAAGTGATAAATAAGTAAGTCAGAACAAAACAATTCATTCGGTGGAAGAAGGAGAACAACTGTAGAGAGACTGCTGCCTTGATCTTCTCTCGTAAATGAGCTACATGGTTTGAGCAACAGGAAGTGATGTTTACATTTCAGAATAAAATACTTTTTTATTTATTTATTTCTTGTATTGCGTTTGTAGGCGTAGTCATAGTCATAAATATAATAGTTTAGTCATAGAATAGTCATAAATGATAGTTTGACAGCATTTTTGTACAAATAAATCCGTATAGAGCTAGGATTAGTCCGCCCGTGGTGATTTTATTTTGTAAATACGGAAGTTGTGCTCGTTCCTTTTCCTGTTGGTGCGACGTAATCTTCAAAAGTTGACTCCGGCACAGCTCCGTCATCCGGCAGAAATAGAAAAATTTCTAATTTTGACGGACTGCCGTCCGCTCTCCGCTGCTCACCGCCGCCGTGCGGAGCCAGTGTAAATTCTGTCATTTATTATAAAGGGTGCGTATTTGCTGCGGAGGTCGGACCGGAGCGGGGCGGAGCCGCAACGCGTGTGGTGTAATTTTGGGGTAACACTGAGAGTTTCAGAGAGATGTGGAGAGGTGTACTTAAAGGTCAAGCCTAAAATGTCAGAGATGAGGTGTCCCACTACAATGTAAATGATTTTGTTTTGTTTTTATAATTTCTTCCATTTACATTTGTACTTTTCATTTTACCAATACCTGTACCGGTATATGTTTTTTATGATCGACTACTGTTGTCATCTGTGTTCTTTGGATAAAACAGATCTCTCTTGTAAATCAGTCCGTGAGGCTCATTGAGACTTACCTGTAGAAATAAAGCTTGAATTGAAATAACTATTTTAGAGTTAATGACATAACAAGAAGTATCCTGACCAACAGCTCTCCTTGTGTGAATAGAGCACGCTCCACTTCTCTCACACATCCTAGTCACAGTCAAAGAAACAGTGTAGCCTAAGTTAACCTGATGCATGCTCAATATAGGTAGAAAAATCTAAAAAAGTTAAGTCTGGTCCTTTGGACATTAAAAAAACAACAACAATTAAACACTTTGTACAAAATCAGTTCAGTGTTAACTAATCATAAACAAAGACTAAACTTGAACAACCAGAAGTTGCAACAAATACAACACACAAAACAAAGCACAACTAGCATTAACCTTTAATTTAACCATTAAAGGTGCTATGTGTAACTTTCTGTAGAGTGCAGAATTTGAACAATTTTCAACAGGCAAAGCATTCTGATCCCTCCCCCTCAGAGCCATATATGGCTCTGAGGGGGAGGCTCTGCTGAGATTCAAATTCAAGCTCTGTTTTTATTGGCTGATTCAAATTCAAGCTCTGTTTTTAATTGGCTGGTTACAAACTCTGTTTTTATTGGCTGTCATTGTCCTGGTCACTCTGTGTTTTTAGTGTTTTTATAAATGCTGATAGAGAAGCAAGGGGACTATAGTTTTTTTCAGAGATTACTTTGTCTAACATCAGTTTGTCAGTAGATAGTGACAGAGTGAAGAAATATGTTAAAAATATATTGTTTGAAAAGTTACAGACTACATTACAATCTTACATACCCCAGCTTTAAGTGTACAATGTACAAATGGAGGATTTACCTGCAGTTACCTTCGTACAGACCAACATGTGTTACTTCCTGTTTATAACTGTCATGTTGGCTGCTGGCCTTTATTATCTTTACATTTTTCCAAACTTTGTTTAGTTTTTGAAATGGAATAAACTGTATCCACCCTCTAAACGCTCAGGGTAACACATGTCTGAGTTCGTCAGTCTGAGTTTTTTGTGGCTCCTTGGACTGGGGAAGTCCTTTGGATGAAAGACAAAGCATTTCGACAAAAAGAAACTCCAGAGGACCTGACTTAACTTTGGTAGATGTTTTTACCTGGATTATTGAGCATGCATCAGGATGAATTTCATTTAGTTTGAGTCACAGTAGCTCACAATGTAAAACTATCACACACACACTCTCACGTTAGTGGCAAAGACAAGGAGAAGTTAGAGGGGACTCTGCAGACAGCCTACCTGTATTTACAAAGTGAATAGAGATGATTTAGTGTTTAGTTCAGGAAGGCAAGTGGAGGAAACAGCTGGTAGTAGCTTATCAAAGTCAAAGTCAACTTTATTGTCAGAACTGCAATATGTACAGGACATACACAGGGCCGAAATTGCGTTTCTCTCAGTCCCTCGGTGCAACAGTAACCATCTAAACACTAAACACTAAAACATTTAATAAACATAAGCATAAAATAGTAAAAAAAGTGTAACACTGTCCTGAGTTTTTTCATAATAGTATAAAAGTATGAAAATTTACACCAACACTGAAACACCAAACACCCCTAAAACACCAAACACCCAATGAACATAAGCATAAAATGAAATAATAAAAGTGTAATACTGTCCTGAGTTTTTGCATAGTAGTATAAAAAGTATAAAACGTATATCTATAAAATAAACTGAAGTTTCTAGCGTTGACATTTGCAAAGAGTGGCACAGCAGCATATAAGTTAATGTACACAGTATATGTATGAGGTAGTTGATGTTGGTATAGAGGCAAAGTGGCATATGCAGTGAGGCACATTTGGCATCCTTAGATAAGGCTAGTCAGAGAATGCTGTATATGTATCTGCAGTAGTGTAGATAAAAGTAGTGTAAATGTAAACACTAATAATAAATGTAAAGCAGTAGCCTGGTTGATACCAGACCCATGTCCTTCACTTCGCTTTGGACTAGGGTCTGGCATCTCTGCCATAGACAACGATTTCTCCTGGAGATTTTTGAATGGACCAATCAGAGAACAGGAGGCAGAGTTTTGTTAGTTTAGCCTGACGAGGTCCAGGCTATCAGATAAATTGCTCAGAAACCACTCGGTGGATATTTTTTCTGCCACCAGTGTGTAATTATATGTCTTTAATTTACTGACTGTTGGCCTAGATGAAACATTTGAGATAAAATTCGATTTTTTATCATTTATTTTCGTAGCGCACCCGAGGCTGTTTGGAAAATATCAAACCGAAACTATTTAATATCCAGCAGATTTGACCATTTCGTGAATTGATTTAGGAACTGTTAAGCTCAGGAACACTTCTGATATAACGTCAGCTATGAACTATATTTTTTCTCAGCAGAGAAATAATAGTTTTTTACCTTGTTTTGATGAAAATTCGTTCGTGGCGGCAGCCATTTTGAATGACGACGTCAGTCGACATCGTTCAAAACTCCGCCTTCTGCTCTCTGATTGCTCAGGAACACTTCTGATATAACGTCAGCTATGAAATCTATTTTTTCTCAGCAGAGAAATAATAGTTTTTTACCTTGTTTTATTGAAAATTCCTTCGTGGCGGCAGCCATTTTGAATGACGACGTCAGTCGACGTCGTTCAAAACTCCGCCTTCTGTTCTCTGATTGGTCCGGTCAAAACCTACCGGAGACATCCTTGTGGATGGGAGAAATGCCAGACCCAGCAGTGAAGGGAAATGAGAATTGAGCGGAGCTGCGTAGGAATGGCGAGGGCCAGGCTAGTAAAGCAGTAGTAATAAATGTAAACAGTATTAATAAATGTAAACAGTGAATGTAAACAGTAGTATGACTATAGGCAGTAATGTAATACAAACATTAGTGCAAATATGAGAAGTAGTGCAAACTGAATGAGCACATGACCGAGAGTTTAGTGAATAACCCGTTTGATGACACAGAGTCCAGTGTTAAAATCTTTGTGTTGAGTGATAATGTGTGAGAAAGTTTTTTGTGTTAAGGCAGTTCAAATGGGAGGGGAGGCAGAGCAGGCAGAGTGTTTAGCATTCTGACTGCCTGATGAACAGAGCTGTCTCTCAGTCTGCTGGTTCGAGCCTGGAGACTCCTCAGTCTCCTCCCTGATGGCAGCAGTCTAAAGCGGCTGTGTAGTGGGTGTGTGGGATCACCTGCCATGCAGTGGGCTTTCCGAGTGAGGCGTTTGCTGTGTAAGTCCTGCAGTGAGGGCAAGGAGGTGCCGACTTATCATCATCCTTATGCTATGACCAGCCTTCATTGTATGATATAATAAAATAGAGTTTTTACTTTCAGAATAAGTTGTGTTTTTCTCTTTAATGTGAGAAAGAGATTGTTACTGCTATGTTGATTATGGAGATATTTTGTATGTCAATCAAATGAGAAATTCCATAGTGAGGATGGATGATAGGCTGACGTCTATATTTTTTTATGCAATGCCATCTACTCAGATTACCTTTTATATCGCCTATTTATATACTGTATATGTGTGTGTGTGTGTCTGTGTGTGTGTGTGTCTGCTCAATGATTCAACACTGACAGACTGTGGTTGTCATGGCTCTCTGAGGTTCGTTACATCCTGTAAGGCGTTGACACATACTGCGTACTCCAGGGCAGAATGGCCACCAGAAGACTCAGCCCTTGGTTTACATTCACAAAGCAATATGTGGATTTCTTCCATCTTATATGTGTAACTGTACAGAGAGGTGCTGTCTCTGACTCCATCTGTTTGACGCTGTTCTGTTGGCCTGAACTGAACTGCTGCATGAGATACTCTGCAGAAAGACTTGGAACTGACAGAGGTCATTCACTGGGTGCGTTTAATTCAAAACAGAAAGGACTTGAGACTAACTCTACAATTTGTACCTGTTGCTCCTAATTTTTATTTCTTTGTTGTTTTTAATGTTTCTCAGTTTGGTGTTTTATTGTCTTGATTGTAATGTGGTAACTATATTTTGTATTTGCTGCTGCCTATCTTGACCAGGTCTCCCTTGGAAGGGAGATTTTTAATCTCAATGGGATTTTCCTCATTAAATGAAGGTTAGATAAAATAAATAAAAAATATACTCTGAGTGCTATCTCACACATTATAACATGAAATAGTGCATGAGGTCAATTACTAAGTTTTACCTAAACAGCTGTAACTTTTTTCTCTTTCATTCTCATAATTTCAGCTTCAGATTTTACCATGAGAGGCACTGGGTGATATATTCACAGAATGCTTGGCCTTTATTTTAAATCCCAGTTCAGGGCCAAACATGAGCAGACAGCCACAGGAGGAACCAATGCTGCGTCTTCTTGTCTCTGTGTAAACTGAACAAATGGTGAGTACGACTTTAACAGCAGGTCAGGGTGTGTCCATGTGTCACCTGCTCAGGTGTATTCATGCTTTCTTGTGCTGTCTTTAGACAACAGCCATTATATCCAGCTATTATATCTGCACAAAGGCTCAGGTGGTTAGCAGGAACTGGTCAGCTGTCGGATTTATCTCACAGTATCAGGTACCACGGATTTTATTTATTTTGTTAATGTGAAAACTAAACCTTGCATTAAAAAAAATACAAAGTTTTTGTTTTCAACCAGAGCTCCTTGCTGTTCTCACCTTCCACTCTAAACAGTTTCCACTCAGCCTGAGTTATGGAGCGGATGAAGTTGGTCCTGCAGTACTTCCAGTCTAACTCTGAGTCCATCTCTAATGGGATCTGTATCATCCTCGCACTGGTTAGTGTAAAGCTCTACACCAGCTTCGACTTTAACTGCCCATGCCTCCCTCAGTACAACAAGCTGTACTCTCTGGGGGTGATGATTGTACCCCCCATCATACTGTTCTTCTTGGGGGTCCTCGTCAATCGACATACGGGTGTCATGATGGATGAGTGGATGAGGCCGGTGGGGAACAGATCCAAAAACCCTGCAGTGGTCAAGTGAGTAAAAAGCCTTCCTGTCAGTGACGCACACAGTCAGAATGCTCTTCCTGTTCAACGCTCCGTGACTCGAACGTTTTAGAACCATTTATTGTTACTAAAGCAGCTTCATCATCTTGGTGCAAAATAAGTGGTAACACTTTACAATAAGGTACACAACATTTGGTTAACTACCAGGGAATGAATCAGGAACAAATCAGTAGTTAACCAGTACTTACTAGGGAACACAGACGAGCGTTATTAGGAGACCACTGGTCACAGCTTGTAATTGTCAAAAACCTGTTTCCTATTGATTACTGATTTTAATGGAATTTCTCTTTTCTAAACCTATTGATGAAAGACATTATCAGTTTCATATTTGTGTATTGTTGTAATCTTAACACTTGTCTATCACTTACTGGTACCAAACCATTATAATAAATAAATATACAGCTAATAAATATAAATAAATATAAATAAGTAGTAAATAAATAGCTAGTAAATAGCTAGTAGCTAGTAAATAAATATACATTTATTTACAATATATATATTGTAAATAAACATTATCATTTTGTTCACTGATGTAGTGAAGCATCACAATTGGGACAATTGACAATTGCGAGCTGTGACCTCACTGGTGCAGGGTTTATTCAGAACCCACATGGAGAATTCCTCCTTTGTTTCTGTGGTAACAAACCCAGTACCGGTACCTGTACTGTAGTCCCCTTATAAGGTTTGGCTGTGTGTTCCCCAGTAAGTACTGGTTAACTTCCCATTAGCTCCTGATTCGTCCCTGACGTGGTCTCTAGTAGTTAATCAAATTTTGTGAACCTTATTGTAAAGTGTTACTACTAGATAAGTAACTCGGACCAACTAGGGTTACAGCAAATATTTCCTTCTTACAGCAACACTCTCAAAACATGGAACCATCATGATCATACAGAACTAAAAATCTGTGATGGTCTTTATGTGCCATCATGCACCAGATATGAAGTTACAAGATATTTTTTAAAGAATAGTTCTAACAAGAAACTTTCCTTAATTAACTGATTGGAGGCATAATAACACCCCTCCACCCCCCACCCCACACACACACACACACACACTCAAATAAACAATGAGCGATACAAATGGTATGCTGATATAATACCGGTAATGTGCAACCCTAACAAACATGAAATTTAAAAAATGTGATGGATAAATCAAGAAATACATGCAGCATCTGTATCAGTCTGGTCTGGGAGAGTTCACTGTTTCCATTGTTCTCAGGGCCTGACTGGCTTTTCTTTCAGCTCTACAATGCTCTCACATTGAATTATTCCTCAATGTGCACATTGGACATTTTTCAATAGAGACATTTTAAAAAATGGCTGCAAGGACTACTTGTCATATACATAAGATTTGTGCAAATTAATAGACAAATGCTAAACTTTTTAAGTATCTAGTCATGTTAAACGAACAGTGTATAAGATATCCTGACTTTAGTGATTTCATCAATAAACTAAATTTAAATGCATCTACCGGTATTTGCTGTCACTCTGAGCATTCTTACTGTAAAGTTGGTTTGCAGAAAGCATGTGGCTTAAAAATCAGTTTTGTGTTTTCCTGTAGATACTTGGTTTCTGCCATGATCCAGAGGGCCCTGCTGGCACCGATGGTGTGGATCCTGGTCACCTTGTTGGATGGAAAAATCTTTATCTGTGCTTTCAGTCTGAGTGTAGACCCTGCACTTTTCTCAGGTATCAAAAACACAAAAGTTCTGCACAGAAAATTTGTGTTAGCTGCACTTAGTTCTATTTCATCCCTCCTGACCGCCAGAGGGCGGTGCTGAAAGCACTGAATACTCCCTTCGCGCATGCGCTGTTCGAGTAATTATATCAACGACGTCACACAGGTGTGACCGGATAATACATAGCCTATACATACATAGCCTAATGTTATCTGTTAATTCAGTCCTTTTTTCTTCTCGCGCGTGTTCGATCCAAGGCTACAGGCCTTTGGAATTTCGTTCTTGCCGTTGCTGGAGGCCCGCCTGCCTGTTGGCCGGAGCAGTGTGTTCACCCTCCGTGGGCCGCGACAGTTCAACCTTTATCGAGGTATTTCATTGGGCTACAGTAGCTTCGCCCCTCTCCCAAACCAGTGTTGCTGATGTGGTTCAACACTGGTGAGTAACTTTTACTTATTCGCGGCTCCGTCCGCCTTGGAGGAGGCTACCGTGTGGTCTTTATTTTGCCTTGACTGCGGTTTTGTTGCTATTGTTGTGGCTCTGTCTGCTTTAGGAGGCAATTTCCATGTGAGGTAGACACGTGGGTAAGTACTGTATTACTCTAATTTATTGTGTAGCCAGCTGTGTTCTGGTTTTGTTTACTTTGAGAAGGCGAGCGTTCACGCACCTTCCTTAAACTATTCGGTTAGGTTGAGCTAGCGGTGCTAGTCTCTTTGAGTTTGGCCTTGTTTTTTGTTGGTGAAGGCTAGCATTAGCGCACCCGCTCCCAATTCACTCGTCGCCAACCTTGTAAATGGTTCTGAGCTAGCGGTGCTAGTTTCCTTGATTTTCTCTGCCTTGTTTGTTATTGGTGAAGGCTAACGTTAGCGCACCCGCTCCCAATTCACTTTTCGCTAACCTCATAAACAGTTGGTTTGAGCTAGAGGTGCTAGGCTCTCTGGATTTTGACCTTGTTTTTTATTGGTGATGGCTAGCGTTCGCGCACCCTCTCCCGATTCATTTCCATTGGTGAAGGCTAGCGTCCGCGCTCCCTCTCCCAATTCATTACTTTTGCCCGATTCATTTTGCCAACCTCATACTCAGTTGGGCTGAGCTTCTGTTGGTGAAGGCTAGTGTTTACCTTCCCTCTCCCAATTCGCTTCTGTTGGTGAAGGCTAGCGTCCGTGCACCCTTTCCCACTTTGCTTTTATTGGTGAAGGCTAGTGTCCGCGTACCCTCTCCCAATTCATTATTTTTGCCCGATTCATTTTGTCAACCTCATACTCGGTTGGTCTGAGCTTCTGTTGGTGAAGGCCAGCGTTTATGCTCCTTCTCCCAATTCGTTTCTGTTGGTGAAGGCTAGCTACCACGTACCCTCTTCCACTTCGCTTTTATTGGTGAAGGCTAGGATCCACGCACCCTCTCCCAATTCATTTTTCACCAGCCTTGTTTTCTATTGGTGAAGGCTAGCGTCTGCGTTCCCTCTCCCAATTTTGGCCTCCTTCCCCTACACTTGAGTACACTGCCACAGTAAGGAGTATGGATGGCTCTCACTGCTGTACAGACTGTGGGGCTGTGCTCCAGGCGGATGACGGTCACAACCTGTGTCCTGTCTGCCTTGGACATGACCATCTGGTAGAGGCCCTGTCGGAGAACCCCTGCATGAACTGCAGCTTCACGCCTCATTCTGTAAGAGTGGCTCGGCTGGCCCAGCTCTGCCCCGAGCTCAGCAGTGACCTCCCGCCGTCTGGGCAGGAGGCTCTACCCAGGCGCTCGAAGCTCCGGACTGAGGCTGTAGTCCCTGTGGCCCCTCCTAGAAAGAGGCAATCCCAAGTCTGATCGGGGTCTTTCCACAAGAGTGGAGCGGCTGTCCGCTGAATTAGCGGAAATTAAGTCCCTTTTGCAGGCACGCCAACTGGGGGCTGAGCCAGTGGCAGTGACTGGACTCCCCTCCCCACCCATGCCTGAGCTGACTGCGGAGGAAGATGTCTTATCCTTGGTTGCCTCTGCTTCTCATTTTTTAGGTGATGAGGAGAAACATTCGATCTCTGTGACTGGTTCTTTTTCTTCATCTGGGAGCGCAGGTAGTGAGTCAGGTGACGGCTCTATGCAGGACGTCATGCGTTTAGCCCTTGCTCAACTGCAGCTGGACATCCCACAGCCAGAGGGGTCCACCTCGGGAAGTGCCTTCTTCAGGCGCGGACAGGGCCCTCCTTCTTTTTCCATCCCTCCATCAGAGGAGTACTTAAAGGAGTTGCATGACTGCTGGCGTGACCCAAAGTCCCAGGTGCACCTCTCTGCTGTTGCCCAAGTTTTTGCGGCCATGCACGAGCCAGCTAAGGCAGGCCTGGATCGCATGCCGTCGATTGAACTTACTGTTGCCTCGCTCATTGTATCACTAGAGGCGGCCCTGCGCAGTGATGTTCGGTGCCCACAACCTCAGTGTCGCATCACGGACGAGTTGCTCTGCAGAGCCTATAATGCCGGAGCACGTGCTGGTCGCCTCGGCAATTCCTTGGCACACCTCTTGTTTGCCCTCTCCGCGTCCCTTCAGAGCACCAGTGGTGCAACAGCGGCAATGGGCTTTAGTGATGCAGCGCTTCAAGGGTTTGCGCTGATGATGAGGGAATTGGGGCGCGTGATGTCCTTCTTGGTCCAAGCCCGCCGACAGGTCTGGTTGGCACAGTCAACGTTGGCCGAGCTATGTCGTAGATCCTTCCGTGATATTCTGGTGGTGCCAGGGGAGTTGTTCTGTTCGGCTGCCTTGGATACGCTCGGACGGACCATCCAGGCATGACAGACGAGGCAGCAACTTTCGACCCTTAGCATGGCGATGCCTCCTTCACCGCCTCGGCATCCGAGGCGTGGAGGGAGACGGTGATGCCACCAGGCCGACCGTCGGATATTTCTCCCACCAGAAGCTCAGATACTGGGCTGCTCACACCGGGGACGCATGGGTGGTTGCCACTCTGACCCATGGTTACCGGCTACAATTCCGATGGCGGCCTCACATCTCACACCGGGTCAAGATGACTCTAATCACAGACCCAGTGAAAGCCCGAGCACTAGACCAGGAGCTTTCCATCCTCCTGGCCAAGGGTGCGATCGAGGCGGTGAACCCTCTGCGACAACCCAGAGGCTTTTATTCAACTTACTTCCTTGTGCAGAAGAAGACGGGCGGCTTTCGTCCCATTTTGGATCTGAGGGGACTCAACCAATATTTAAAGGTTATGCCCTTCCACATGCTCACGACAGTAGAGGTCCTTCAAGCGGTCACAGAGGGGGAATGGTTCACGTCTATAGACCTGACGGATGCTTATTTTCATGTACCTATTGCGGCGGAACATGGTAAATGGTAAATGGAGCTTATTTATATAGCGCTTTCCAGCCCCATATGAGAGACCCCAAAGCGCTTTACAATACCAACCATCCACCCATTCATACACACATTCATGCACCAGTAGCGGTAGACTGCCATGCAAGGCGCCTTCCAGTCCTACCGGGAGCAACTTGGGGTTAAGTGTTTTGCCCAGGGACACAATGACACATGGTGTGGGGAACCGGGATTCGAACCTCCAACCTTCCGATCGGGGGACGACTGCCATTACCACTACGCCACTTCCGCCATATCGCCGCTTTCTCACGTTTGCTTATTGGGGTCGCCATTGGCAGTTCCGGGTACTCCCATTCGGGCTCTCTCTTTCCCCGAGGGTGTTCACTTGGTGTATGAGGATAGCCCTCTCTCCCCTGCAGGCCTACGGCATGAAGGTTCTGCCATACCTAGACGATTGGTTTCTCTACGCCCTGTCTAGGGCCTGTGCCATTCGTGACACAAATCGCCTGCTTGCTCACGTGTCCCAGTTGGGCCTCAAGGTCAATTTAGAGAAAATCTGTTTGCTGCCTTCGCAGACGCACCTTTCTTGGAGTGGTTCTGGACTCACCCTCCATGAATGCTCGCCCATCCGTTCAAAGGGTGGGCGACATACTCCAGTTGGTCAGTCAGTTCCAGCTGGGCAGGCAGCTTTCCTACGTTGCCTTCTTATGACTATTAGGAAAACTGACCTCAGTCACTCAGTTGGTATCCTTAAGCCTGCTGTCTCTTCACCCCTTGCAGAGTTGGTTCAACAGCTTTCACCTAGAGGCCAGGCTGTACAGGCATCGCACACTTGCGGTGACATGGCCATGTCTTCATGCCCTGACTCCATGGATGGACGAAGCTTATTTATCTAGGAGTGTCCCCATGGGGTGGTCGTGTATCACAGAAAAGTGTTCACGACAGATGCCAGCTCCACTGGATGGGGTGCTGTATGGCAACACAGAGCGGTTCAGAGCCGCTGGGGCCAAAGGAACTGCTCCAGGCATATAAACATGCTAGAGCTGCGTGCAGTACATTTGGCGCTCAAGAACTTACTACCCCGCCTGGAAGGGAGGCATGTCCTCGTTCGGTCAGACAACATCTCTGTTGTCTATCACATCAACCACCAAGGGGGCACCAGGTCAGCACAGCTTCTCAGTGTGTCTAGGGTGCTCTTGGAATGGGCCTCCACTCGTCTGTCCACCCTACGGGCAACATACCTACCAGGGCGACACAATCAGGTTGCAGATTTTCTCTCCCGCCAACGGTCTGTTCCGGAAGAGTGGTCCCTCCACAGCGACGTAGTGCGGATGATCTGGGACCGTTTTGGTCAAGCGGAGGTGGACCTGTTTGCAGCAGAGGAGTCAACCCAGTGTCCCCTATGGTACTCCCATACGGGGGCGTCTGGTGTGCTGGACCGGGACGCGCTGGCTCACCCTTGGCCAAGGGTCCTTCTATATGCCTTTCCACACCTTTCTCTGATTTGGCCAACCTTTCACAGAGTCCTAGCGGAGGGTCATAGACTGCTATTGGTGGCCCCATATTGGCCAGCACAACCATGGTTCCCATTGCTGTGGAGTTTATGTCAGGACGTTCAGTGGCGTCTTCCGACCAGGAGGGACTTGCTGTCTCAGCTGGGGGGGTTGCTATGGCACCCCAATCCTCAACGTCTTCAGCTGTGGGTGTGGCCGCTGCAGGAACAGGACAGCAGCTGACTGGAGTTTCGAGCCCTGTCGGACGCACCATCTTGGGCGCCAGGGCACCTTCTACTCGTCAGCAATACGAAAACAGGTGGCGTCTGTTTTCACAATGGTGTACTGATCACAATGAAGATCCAGTTTCCTGTGACGTACCCACCATTCTGTAGTTTCTCCAGTCTCTCCTTGGTAAGGGTCGCTCTCCTTCGATGCTTAAGGTCTATGTAGTAGCGATATCGGCTAATCACGCCGGCATCAATGACCGTACGATGGGCAGTCATAATCTGGTCTCTCTCTTTCTATGTGGTGCCCGTAGGTTGCACCTGCCAAAATTTACTCAAGCACCAAATTGGGACCTGCCCTTGGTTCTCGAAGCTCTGTGCCACCCTCTTTTCGAGCCCTTGACGTAAGTAGACCTGAAGTGGCTTTCATTCAAGACAGCCTTTCTGTTGGCTATTGCCTCAGCAAAGAGGGTTGGTGAGTTGCACGCCTTTTCAGTCAGACCCTCATGTCTCAGGTGGGGCCCTGAGGGCTCTGGCGTTACCTTGTGGCCAAACATTGCCTTTGTACCAAAGGTCTTATCCCACTCTCACCGTAACCAACCTTTAAGGCTGGCACGT